>ML801871.1:238743-254807 GCA_009831015.1 Picea engelmannii | reverse complement strand
ATCTTTTTCTTTGCATTAATAAACTGCTCCAAGTGGTCGTGTTGGCTGGGGCCGTGGATGTTTCCCCGTAAGGGTTTTACCACGTGAAAACATCGGTGTGTTGATCTTTGATCTGGTTATGTGAGTGGTTACTGAAGGTGTTCGTCCTATGTTGGAATACCTGTGTTGTCGAACAGTGTCAAGAAGGGATTAACCCTGGGGGCGAGGAGTTTCATGTTAGGCATGTTGTTAAGGATGTTTAAAGGGTGTTTCAAGATGGTTATGCTAGTTGGTATGGGTGTTTTAAGAGTTGCTATAGGAACATTTTGGTTTAGGTGGAACCGCCCGCTGTTGTTTCTTAGTTTTGTTGGAAGCTCGAGGGGATATTTATCCCTCCTGGAGGTGATATGTCCCTATATGCAAGTCGGGGACTGAGAGAATGAGATTCTAGGAAACCATCTACAAGAGGTCAAGACAATCTCATTTATGTGACGGGTTCACTCCAAAGGTGGACAAAAAGGCCTACAACCTGTCAGAATCTAGTAAAAGAGGCACTAAGTGCAGGGGGTCTCAGAAACCTCTGGTGCAAAGGAAGGCTTCGTAAAGGACCCATAGCACAAGGGAAAAATGAGTTGCCAAGTACGCCAAATTAATCTATGATAATCATATTCTACCATAAACAAAACAAAGAATGAACAAACTAGTAGGCAAAGCATGATTGAGAAGCAAGGAGACCTTGAAGTAAATAATTCAGCAAGAATTTCAAGATTGGGTTGAAGACATTGATTTCACTCGATCCTAAGATACCAAAGTTTTTATGGCTATGGAGTTCTATTGGCTTGCAAAAACTCTCATCACCACGTCTAATTTCAAGTTTCCTTTAAACAGTTTGTTGAATAAAACAACCTAGATATGACTATCTCTAACATTACAATTTTGATATGAACATACATCATAACTNGGGGGGAACGGTTCTCACAATCTAGTTTGCAAAACAATTTTGTAGGATATAAATATATGAGTAATTTATACTATTAAAAAAATAGATTAATATTTATTTTAGGTAATAGTATTTTTTTTAGGTAATAGTATTTTTTTTATTATTTTAAATAAATTTTATAAAATAAATACTTCCATTTATACTTTTTAATAAAGAGATTTTTTTAAATGTTGTCAATTGACTATATTTTATTACATATTATAATTGAAGAAGGGTATGATTGCCTCATCGTAAAAAGAGTTAGGCATCTCGTTAAAAGAAAATGTAAATCTTATATGTCATTCATTGTTGGCATTTAGGGTTGATTAAGAGTATAGTTTAGTTGTTTTTAAATTGTCAAAAAAGTCGTTAGAGTCTTCATTATTGTCCCGTCTTCTTTGTATGCACTTTTATATGTATCACATGGTGTGAGAGGGTAATCATACAGATACTTTCCCCAAGTTGAAACTTGTTGCATCATTGTGAGTTATTTGCTATGTTGAAAGTTGTTTGTTCATGCATGCAACTTTCTAAAGAGTAATGGTATGTTTAGTTTATTTCATAAGCTAGGGTTTTTGTTAATATAAGTAGGTTGAACAAGGTGATAGATAGATAAAAATCTTAGATAAAATGAGGATTATAATATTAAAATTAAATATAAATTTATATTTTAAAATTTTCATGTAAATATTAATTTATAATATTATATCTCAATTTTTACACTTTCTTAAATAATCATATTCACTTATCAAAAATATCTAACAAAAAACCTATAAATATATCTATAAAATTAAATGAAACCTCCTCACAATATGTAC
This sequence comes from Picea engelmannii, assembly GCA_009831015.1. Taxonomy (NCBI): domain Eukaryota; kingdom Viridiplantae; phylum Streptophyta; class Pinopsida; order Pinales; family Pinaceae; genus Picea; species Picea engelmannii. The sequence continues at coordinate 253,031 of ML801871.1, read as the reverse complement.
CTTACATTTGTGTCATGTAATGCCTTGGTCCTAAATGTATTCACCAATACTATACATCTTCCAAATTATACCTTCTTCACTCCACATTACTTTTGCTTATTAATTCTCATGTGTCAACTAAATCTTTAATCTCCTTAACCTTTATTTAAGCTGTGAAGATTAAACATGTCTAACAAAAAACCTATATAAACATATCTATAAAATTAAATGAAACCTCCTCACAATATGTACCTTACATTTGTATCATGTAATGTCTTATATTGGTCCTAAATGCATTCACCAATACTATGCGTCTTCCACATTATACCTTCTTCAATGAAACCTCCTCACAATATGTACCTTGTATTTGTGTCGTGTAATGCTTTATACCGATCCTAAATGCATTCACCAATACTACGCATCTTCCACATTATACCTTCTTCACTCCACATTGATTTTGCTTATTAATTTGCATGTGTTAACTAAACCTTTTATCTCCTTAACTTTTATCAAGCTCCCAAGATAATTTGATTATTTTGTGAATGATTTTTTAACTTTTATCCCCGCCCTAAAAATCATTTGATTATTTTGTAAATGAATTTTTAAGATTTTGGTTATTTTTCTTTATTACTATTATATTTAAAGAAGTGAGATGCATTTTATAACTTAATATAAAATAAATTGTAACATTCATTCTATATATAATATCGATTCATTTTTAAATTTTATAAAAAAATTAATAAAATAGAATAAATATATATAAAGTATACTAGTATAGATCGATTTTAATTTGGGATCTTTCGAGTAACTTGGATATTTGCATTATAAATGTTTTTTTTCTACCTCTCGATGTTTAATAGATTTGGAGTTAAGATGGATCTGTGTTGGTTTAACCCTTTTATCTTGAACAAGGGTTATTGTATTTTTGTTTTAATTCAAAGTTACTAGCCTAGGCTCTATTGATACAATATCAAGACCCCAATGTGAAAATGTATCATTGCGTGCAAAAAAAATTGGGCCACCTAAAATAAGTTGTTGGAGGTTTGTAAGGGGTTAGACTTCCACTCTGCCATATGCCTTTGGGTCTTGGGTTGTTAATTTGTCTCCTTACATCTAAGGAAGACAAGCTCTTAGCCAATCAAAAGCAATTTAAAATCATATTTCAAGACCAAGGGTAGTTTTAGTTATAGTCAGTAGTATCCACTAGATACTAGTATCCCATTTGATTGATCCCTAAGACTATAAAAGAGAGGTCATGTGATATTTAAAAGTACTTAGTCTTTAGCCCCATACATGAACCCTGGATTTTTTTTTCTAGGTTACAAATTCAGAGGAAAACCCCAGAGTACTTCCCCTCATTTTGAGGATGGTACCCAAGGTAAACCCTGAAAAAAAAGAGAGGTCATGTCATATTTAAAAGTACTTAGTCTTTAGCCCCATACATGAACACTAGATTTGTTTATTTTTTCCAAGTTACAAAGCCCAGTGAAAACCCCATAGTACTTACCCTCATTTCGAGGATTGTACCTAGGGTAAACCCTAAAATCTTCAGGGCACAAGTTTGGTTAACAACAGGGCTCAAAGCCATTACAATAATATACTCGTTATGAGCTCAACATATCACTTGGAAGAATTGAACCTAGGTAGGGAGGATAACAATCATTCCTCCCAACCATTCAAGCTAAACCCAATTAGCATATATGAACCATATATACTAAAAGTCAATTACCATTTAACTTCATACACAATAAAAATAAATAAAAATCATTATAAATATGCAAAAGGCAAAAAGATATAAACTATGTATAAATATTTTTTTTAAATAAAAATATTTATAATTATTTATAAATACTAAGTCAAGGATACCATCAACTCAAATAATTTGTATATGTAAAAATATATATGTTGTCTTATAAATTTTAGTCACCACCAAATCCAATACCTTATTAATGAAATGCATAATAGCGCATAGCCTATGCAATTTATACCTTTAAAACATTAAAGCCCAAGTTAGTCGATGAATTAAATATTTTAAGTATGAACAATATAAAAAGTGACCCTACAATGACCTCGACGAGTGGTTATGACTAACGCACGGAGGAGGGAAAATAGGAAAAAGCATGTATCATCTCATTAATTCCTCAAATAGCTTGACAACATGGTGAAATCGACACTCCTTCATTTTTCAATAGAAAATTTGCTCAAAATTATATTAGAGTATAATTTTTTTTACATATTCTTGTCCATAACATGGTTCCAGACAGTAAAATAGACTGAAAGTGCCAAGTAGTCAAAAATAAACTATCTAGGTATAAGCTTTCTTACAAGTCTCAATGGACTGATGCTTCAAAAAGAAAGCTACAAACACCATAATACTAAATCATAAGATAAAATATCTGATCTTTTACCCAGATCTATAAGAAAAAGTCCAAAAATATTATAAGTAGGCTCAAAATACCGATATAAGAAGGATGTCAGAAAAGGATGAGATGCCTTATGGGACCTGCAGTCTCGTTTTCCCACTTAAAATATGTAATTTTTCCTTCATGTTCATGAATAGATTGTTCAGATAGTTGATCCGCCTCCTTGTTAAATTCCCTGGATATATGTTGGAAGCTAATTTCTTGAAATTGTTTTATTAATTCCTTTGTTTGTGCTTCCATCCTTCAATGGCGCTAGCCTGAAGTCTACCTCTATTGTTTATCCATTCTATAACTACCTTTGAGTATCCCAGAGCCTGAAGTTTTTGTAGGGACAAATGTGTAGCTAGTGTGAGAGTTTCCCAAACTCCCAAAAGTTTTGCCTTTGTATTGGTTCCTTCCCTGCAGTTGAAAAACCATCTATAAACTGAAGAATCTAGAGTTTTGATAACACCCCTGGCTCCACACCGCTTGCCACCTGAATGTGCTACCCCATCAAAACAAGCAATAGATGAACCCACATGATGTGTAATCAAACATGCTCTTAATGGGATAAATTTTTGGGTTGTTGGGTGCCTGTTGAGAGATTTGAGAGTCTTGAAAACCATAGAGAGAACTGATGGAGAAACATTCTCAAAGATTTCTTTATTTCTCTCTATCCAAATAAACCAGCAAGTAAGGGTTGCAAGAGAATAGGAGACAGATTTGTCCTCTGTCCAAGAAGTAAAACACTCGGATAATGTAATCCCTTCTCAATTTTTTTTAAGCTTCTGAATAGTTTTTAATCTTTCCTAGACCAGTTTGGTGAATGTGCACTCAATGAAAAGGTGGTTAATATCTTTGGTGCTTTGTTTGCACAAATGACAAAGGCTTGGGCCCTCCCAACCTTTTTGTTGAAGTATATCCCAGGTTAAAATTGTGTTTTCAACTGCCAACCATATAAACAACTTGATCTTGAGTTCTAAGTCCCATTTCCAGATATTATACCTCCATCCACCATAATTAGGGAACCTCTAGGTATATATGAGAGCCAAGTAAGCATTTTTAACCGATAAAGACTAGGAAGTATCACCCCCGGTCCACATCAGTTCGTCTTTTGTATCCTGGATAAAGACTCCTGCACCAATAAGCATTATTCAAAAATGATGCCATTCAAATGCCAGCTCACTTGTAATACCCATCTCGTCGCTACAGATTCATTTTTCTGTGTGGGAGAAATGATCCAAGGGTCCTTTAGCTTGGGCGAGGAATATGATCTTTTTTCGTCTTAAATGTGTGATAAGAGCATGCGAGAGAAAGGATATGTCCCCCAGTCCTAGGATTTTGTCTCTACCAATAGAAATAAGGTGGCTTGATCCTGGTATCCAGCTAAGCCAATGAGTGATCATGTGGACCGACTTAATAAGACTATTCCAGATCCTTGAAACTGCAGTTTGTTTGAAGGAGTTCGACCTGAACCAATTGATGATTGTTGTAATGGCTAGATATCTATCCTTTATAACATTGTTCCAAATGCCATCCCGAGTCAAAAATCACTAGAGAGTGTTTGCAGTCAAAGCAGTGTTGAAATGAATTAAATTGTGAAAACCCCATCCACCACACTTCTTTGGTCTAGATAGTGAGTCCCACTCGCAAAGATGAAAATGTTGTGTTTCACTGTGACCATTCCATAAAAAATTAAACATCATTTTTTGGATCTTGTTTAAAACAAAGCGTGGAATGGTCTCCAAAGACATCCAATAAACCGATTGGCTCTCCAATACTGACTTTATTAAAATATATAGACCACCCAAGGATAACCATCCATTGCACCACAGACCAATATTTTTTTCCATCTTGGCGGACAGCCAGTTCTAGTCATCTGCCCTGTACACCCCAGTCTTTAGAAAATTTCCTAGATATTTGAAACCTATAGCTAGATCTGTAAAAGAATATGGGAGAAAATACTTGAAAGGGGTTAGGTCCACTTCAGATAACCCTTCATAAAGCATAGTTGTTTTAGAATCATTAACCTGAAGACCCGAAGCTTTACAGAACAATTTAATGAGTTTAGCAATTTCCAACCATTCTTGTAGAGTTGCATTGGTCATGATTAATACATCGTCCACGAATAATAAGTGGAGAATTTTTATCATTTTGGACACCTTAATACCTACTAGTTTGCCTTCCCCTTTGCTTTCTTTTAATAAAAGGTTGAGACCTTCCATTACCAGGATAAATAATAAAGGGGATAAAGGACAACCTTGGCATAAACCTCTGCCACTCCTGAAAAAATATGTAGCCCCTCCATTTAGTAACAAGCAAAATATGAGGAAATAACACAACTCATAATCCACTTGGTCATCTGGATACCAAAGCCCACTTGTAATAAAATCATCCTTAAAAAATCGCAATCTATACAATCGTATGCTTTCTGCAGATCCAATTTAAGAACAAGGGACTTTAATTTCTTTCTTTTTATGCTATGGAGACTCTCATGTGTTGTTCCAATAGCATTGTGTATCTGCCTACCCTTCAAAAATCCCAAATGTTCTGTTGAAAGTGATCTGGAAAGGATAGGATTTATTCGATTAGCAATGATTTTTGAGATAAATTTGTAGCAAAGGTTACATAATGAAATAGGTCAGAAATCCCCAAAGGTAGATGGATTATTTTCTTTTGGTATAAGGGTTAAGAAAGTATAATTTAAGCTCCCAACAATAAATCCTTTCAGTCTCGACTCCTCAACCATCTCAAGGAGATCCTCCCCTACCAAATCAAAAAAGTGAGTGAAAAACTTGACAGTCCAGCCATCAGGCCCTAGACTTTTATCTTTTTTGAAAAGAGATAATACTTATTTTCATTCATCCAAATTAACTGGACCATGAAGTGATCTCTCCTCTTCATCATTAACCAGCCTGGAAAAAAGACCAGTGACTTTGACTTGCTCAAAAGTGGGGGGAATACTCGAAGCCTTGAAAAAAAATTGAAGTAATGAACTGCCTCCTCTTTTAATTCTCCTTGCCTTGTATGCATATACCCATTATCATATGTGATCTCCCAAACATGTTTTCGAATCCTACTGTGGTTGGTGTAATGGTGAAAAAAATTGGTGTTTTGGTCGCCACTTTGTATCCAGATCGCCCTGCTGCGTTGTCCTCATTGTTCTTCATTCACTTGTAATTGTTTATTTCTTTCTTGTTCCATATTACAAAGGTGATTTTCCGCTGCAGGATGTGATGCAACTCCCACCATATTCTTAATTAAATCTTTTATTTCAATCTCTAACATCTCCAGATGTAAAAAATTCCTGCAAATTCTTTCCTTTACCCATAACTTTGTGTATGTCTTCAAATCCTTTAATTTCCAGATGATTTTGCATTGTCTGCCTTCTTTGGATAAAAAAATTTGGATCCTTCCAAACCTTATGTACTAGGGCATTGTAATCCTTTTCGAGCAGCCATTGTGAGTTTAATTTGAAAGGGTAGGCTTTGTAAATAGGAGGAATCTCCAACTGCAATAAAACAGTTGCATGATCTGAAATAAACGGGTACTCCACCCAGGACCTGTAGAGGCCAACACTTGTTAATAAATCTTCAGAAATATAACATATATCCAATCTCTTGGCGATAGCATCAGTACAAGCTCGTCCATTCCTCCAGGTAGGGACAATATTTTCTGGTTGGATATCTATTAAATTTTTGGATTGAAATAAACCTTTGAAAAACACGGTCGATGATCCATCTTGTGAGGATCCTCCCCAGACCCCATCAGATGAGATGGTTATGTTTAGATCGCCAACAATGACCATATTTTTATATGACAAAAGACCATTGTCTGCCACCGAATTCCAAAAATTCTTTTGTTTTGTGCATGGGCCATATATATTGAGCAGAGTGATCTCACTCTTGCTAGCAATACATCTACCTGTCAATAGAATACCACCACAAGAAAGGTGAGGAACCAATTCATAAATGTTTGGGTCCCATGTGACTAATAAACTGCGAGAAGTACCAACTGATTTTACATCACAAGAAACCCAATAAGGTTGGAAGCAATTCATGAAATCTATGGCTTTTTGTTCATGTACTAAGGTTTCCTGTAAAAAAACAATGTTCAGACGGGTTCGATCCAAAAGACGATGTACAGAGGCGGCTTTCAAGGTGCCCCCAATCCCTCTAATATTTAAGGAGAGTAATAACATTACTTTGACGTCGCCAGGGCTTTCATTGCTCTAAGTGCCCCACAGTCAGTGGTAGAGGGAACATAGTCGATAGGATGTGTGGTCAAACCTGCCAAATTTTTTCGGGAGCTCTGTGTCTTAATAGGATAATGTTCAATTCCCAGGCCCCTAGACCAAGCATATTCTTTCCCTGTCCCTTCATATCGAGTACAAGAAGTACTAGCCCCCCCACCACTAGTGGATAAATCATAAACAATGTTTCCCAAGTAAACATGTAATTTAACGGTGGAGTTAGTGTCGCGGATAAAAGGAATCAGGGAATCTAGCACATCACTAAAAGTAGAGTCATCATCCTCTGATTCCCTACAACCAAGGACAGTTACAATACCATCCGACCGAGGCAAAGACAAAGGAGAGGAGATAACTGACGGATCTGGGTCATCATAGTTAACAAGAGTCTTAGATTGAGGACTCATCAAATAAGAGTGTGTAGGATGCTCGGCTAGAGTTATAGGCTCTTCCTCCGTAAACCCCACCAGTGATGAAACTCTAACTGCCTGTCGAGCTTTGTCCACTAAGACAGGTCCATATGGTTCCCTGTCAACCTCGATAGACCCCTCTCCTTTGGAAGTGGATAGTTTAAGTCAACAAGAATCATCCAAAGCATCCCTTTCCCACAATGACAAAGTAGAAAAAAGTGTGGGACAATGTTTTTTCAACTTACCAGTGAGTATGTCCAGAGGCTCAGGCTAACTATTAAGCTCTGAAGTGTAATGCAGGGTCCCAGTCCCAAATGAGTCCACTTCTGGTAAGTATTCAGGAAGATCCCTGAGAATAGAAGTGTCTTCTGACACCTCTTCCTCTGTGAAGCCCTTGCAATCCCTTCGGAGGTGACCCGTGTTGCGACAAAGGATACATCGGAACGGTATGCCAAGGTAATCCAACCTCTGGAGTATCCAAAGACCACACCATTCAATCTCTATAACTTCTGGTAGCCCACAGTGGATGTTTGTTTCCACCAAAATTCTGCCAATATTCCTGGATGTAGCCAAAAGAGTCTGCTTTTCCAAAGTGATAAACGTACCCAAAGAATCTCCAATAGCCCTAAGGGCACCCTCGTTCCATAGTTGAATGGGTAACCCAGGTAAGAGAACCCACAGATGGCGATTTTGGAAATAATCAGTCGACGGGTCAAAGGCTACCCTCCACCGCTTCAGCATCAATTCGCTTCCTCCAAAAACCCACTGAGTATCCAATAGAAAGGTCAAATCCTACAGAGTTTTACAAATAAAACCCAACCATCCTTTTGTGAGGTACAGTATTTCAGGTGCGTATCCTAGTAAAGGCGCCCAGTGTTTCTCAACCCAAATCGAGTCAAGTTCCTTGCTCAGATAGTGGTAATATACTCTGCCCACTAAACCACAAAGAGCCATCCTACAGGTCTCCTCCTCGAGACCTACGTCGGATCTTGGGACCATTCTCTTAACTGTTATGTTGGCTTTCCATAGTTTGTGTCTTACGCCTGCGGGATTTGGAAGCTTTCTCGCCTTTATCAGTGTGATGGGAGAAGCCACACCCCTACTAACTGAGTTCAGACCACCCACAGGCTTTGCCACCTCCACCGGCTGCGATAAACCAGGCAACACAGGAAGGGAGGCAACGTAGGAAGGCGAAGTGACAAAACTCATGTTAATTGTGTGGGCAGGTAAAGTGGTCAAATCACTGGAGGGAGGATTAAATGAGGTCATATCCACTCCCAAGGAATCTGCAGTGGTGAAAAGACCTTCCCTCTGCCAAACGGCCTCGTCATCAACACCCATAAGTGCACTGGCGTTGCCTTCTAAGTCATCCAGTCGTGAAATCGACATAGGCTCGCCACCTGGACTCCACTGGACGTCGTTAAGCCAGAAAACATTAAAGTTGGACTAGTTACCCAGAATAGTAAGAGGAGGCTTAAATAAAGGAGATTGGGCCCAATTACCTTAACTTAATGGCAGACTGCGGAGATTTAAACAACCATAAATAAAAAGTTAAATGACCATAGTCCAAAGAGTAATGAGAAACCAAGCATGGAACCTTAGAAAATATTGGGTGTCACTAGACAAAAAAAGTAGTGAAAAACTAAAAAACCTGGTAAACCCGTCGTAAACAAGGCAAAGCACAATCTAGGTAGTGTTATACGTATCCCCTCCGCCAGGCGACGACTCCATAGAATCATATCCCAGTCCTGGTTCCATTTTTAGCTTCGGCTCCATTCAAAAACTTATTTCCTGCCAAGTTGCAAAGCTTCGAACCATAAATAGAATCATCTCTTGGTAACGTCAGCTCCATCAAGTGAAACAGTCCTAAAATAGCAAAGATGCAAAGGAAAAATATGTCAAATGAAAAGCTAAAGACTACCAAACCAATAACTATTGATTGTTGGTCGGCACTCCTTCATAATCATGAAGACCGACCAAACTTGTATAAATGCTCGAGTTTTTCATTTGCAAAGGTTCTCTTTCGCATATCATCCTCTCCTTATTTTCTCTTCTTCTTCTATATCGCTATTGAAGGTTTGTGAAGGTTCTCTCTTTGTTTTCTCTTCTCCCGTATTTGTTATTATGTATATAGTGCAGAGATGGTCATGTAAAGATATTACATAATATATCTGGTCAAGTGGGTAAGTTGAACTTTGTGAATTTTTTGCTAATGGATGAACAACAAAAGCAAGGTATGTTGTGAGACATTTACAACATTTCGATAAATATATAGGTTGGAAAAATGCATGGTATGTTGAGAGACATCTATAACATTTTGATAAACATGTAGGTTGGAAAAATGTAGGGTTTTGTCCAATGCAAAGATTGGTAAGAGAAGGCTTCTTTAGCACACAAGCTAATAAGTGTTTGGTTGATTTTTATGACTTTGTTCATGTGTTTAATTAAGTTTTTAAACTTTTCCGTTCTAATGAGAAGGTTAGCGAGTTTCTAGTGTGAGGTTATCAAAAGTAAGGAAATTTTTAAGGATCCATACTTATCTTATAGTGTAGAAACTTTGGCGAGTCTTACTAATTCTTAAAATGGAAAGCATAAAATGTTTGGTGATATTTTTGTAAAATATTTAAATTTAAAAAAAAATTATATAGTTTTTAGAAAATTTGGATGATTTTTAAAGTAAAATACTTTTATCCTATAAAATTTCAACAAAGAAAAAAATAGAAGTGGGTAAATCTATTTTTGAAAAAAAACATTCCTATAGAAAAAATTTAACCCCTTAAATTTTTCATAGTTGAAAATTGAGTATCACAAATCTATGAAAAAAACCATAAAATTTATGTCTATTCATAAATCTATGAAAAAAAAAACCTAAAATTTATGTCCATTCATAATGTAAAATCTATGAAAAAAAACCCTAAAATTTATTTTCATTCATAATGTAAATTCAAAAGTAATAATTATGCAAAATTACCTATTGAAAATTTGTTCCCACAAATGATTCCACGTGTAGTACATTATGCAAATTTTTTTGGGCTTTGAAATATTGAAAATTTGTTCCCACTAATGATTCCACGTGTTCACTGCATTATGCAAATTTTTTTGGGCTTTGAAATACTTACGAAGTTCTTATTAAACATGGATTAAATATTCTTAAAAGATACTTAGAACATAATGTATTAATTTATTATAATTATAAAGATAAAAGAGCAACTTAAATACAAAGTTTCAAATATAGGCCCTTTTTTTGACCTTTTCGGATGAGTGATAAATGATTAAATCGTATATAGAGCCGTGGGCCACAACGATGAGTCGTTCTTGTGTTTCTATGTATATTTATTCCTTGATTTTGGCAAGAATCTAATAATTGATTTATGGTCAAAACCTTTTTTACTTGTAAATTAGTTTGCTCAGCAAAAATCAATATCTTCAAGTTAAACATTATTATATATAGAGCCAAATTTACATAAATGTGATTAGTTAACAGATGTATTGCTATGGTAAAAAAAAAATATGTGTACGGGATAGTTTATAGTGAAACTGAGATATGAAGTCATAGTTCATGTGCCACTAGAAGGATACTAAATGGTGGTGGCATTTAAATTGAAAACTAAAGTTTCTTCTGAAGATAAAGATCTTTGCATGGTTGGCCTTGTCTAACTAAATTTTGGCGTGGGACAATGGACTCAAACAAAATTGACATGGTCCCAGTGGTTGCATCCTCTGCAAATCAGAAGCCGAAACAGTGACTCATATATTCCTCTATAAAGACCTGTTTCCTTTGGGGGTCTGTTGTGAACCAAATTAGATTCGAAAGACTATAAATTAGCCATGTATTCTTTCACTATAAGGTTTTTCCAGTTGGATTCTCCTTCTATTCCTTCATTGTGGCTTTCTCATGTTGTTCTTATCGATGGTCTTTAGCGATATGTTTTACTTGTTGAGTCATTTGTACCTTTGATTCATTCATTGTGGCTATCTTGTGTTGTTCTTACTGATGGTGAGAGGTATCAGTGAGTTGAGTGCTCACAGCCATACATCTTTGCTATGTTTCATGCCTAGATGAAACAAAGAGAGGCTTCTATTGCAGCGTCTTCATTGACCTCACAAAAATGATGAAGGGAAATTTTCTATTAACCTAGGAAACTATAGGAAGAGGAGGCATGATATCCTCATAAGTTTCACATGTATATTTGAATTTATTGTTTGTATTTTTTTCACATTTCAATTCTATTTTAGTTGATGATTAATTTCAAAACTTTGTTGAATATAATTATAGGATGTCTTTTTTAACTTATTTATATAAGCTCATTTCTTGCATTTTATTATACCGGTTCATAGGTTGTGTATATTATAATTGCTTATAAGTCAAAAAAAATTTACTTGTAATTAGTTGTTTGTGATTGCATACATATTTCTAAAATTTCTAAAAAAAAATTTATTAATTTTAATATTTTAAAAAATAAAAAATATTTTTGATTTTATAATTTTTTAAATTTTAAATTTTAAATTTTATTGGTTGAACACAATGATATGAGTATTTTTATGGGTGTTGTCTAGTTGTTCTACGAAATGGTTTTTTTTGTCTGAATTCGACGATATAAATTTGCACGAAATCACTATTTTTTGTTGTTTAAAATCCATTTCCAAATGCAAAATTGGATTCAACATGCTGAAAAACCCCTGGAACACTCGAATAATACAAAAATAATCAATCAAATGCCACAAAGTGCCACCTAGCTATCATTTTAATAAGTCATTTAATGTGATCATTCTTGACATGAGAGATATCATTATTTTAGTACATTTTTTTTATGTAATAGATATCATTATTTTAATCCATTTGTGTCTTTATTACTCCATTGATTTGATAGTACTTTTATTTAATGTGATCATTCTTCAATCTTGTTGTAAGAGATATCATTTTTTCTCTCTCTGTTTGGTTCAGATTTTGTCTTTTTGATGATCTCTTCTAGATCCATTTTGATTCCTTCGCATGTGATCGAAATATTGTAAAGGGGAATGAGTTTCCCTCGCTTCTCCATTTTGGGATTGTCTCTCACCAGTATCGATCCTAGTCATGGATTTTGATGATGTAAACAAATTATATTTACTAATATAATTGGGCAAATTTTCTATTGGAAAAAAATAGATATCATTTTTTATTCTTTGTGTTCCATTTTGAAAAGTCTTTTATCTTAATTTTAAGTGAACTTTAAATTTAATATAATAATATTATTAATAATAAATATATATAATAATATTTTCATTGTGATTCTTTACTTAAAATTTTCATACTTTGAAGTGTTATGGATAGGAGTATTATGCCACAACTTTTATTCATTGATTTATTTTAAAAAGGTTTGATGACTTCAATTTACATTTGTGATATTGTTAATATTTATTAAAACCTAGATGTGCTCAATTCTACTTCAACTTTTAAAAGCATAGAATAGTGTTTGTTCCTTATCTTTCGCTTTTAGACTATGCATAAATAATATGTTCTTTCAATTTTTAAAAGCATAAATTAGTATTTGTTACTTATCTTTCGCTTTTAGACTGTGGATAAATAATATGTTCTTACAAATTTCAAATGTTCTACAACTATTTTACTTTTTCACTTATTGCAATTAATTTTGTTCTATTTTTTTTAAATTTTTTTATATGAGACACATACTAAACTTCTTTTTTTTCTCATTTCACTTGTTCAATGTCTAAATTTAGTGATTACAAAGTTAATGTATAATTTTTTTATTCTAAATATAATATTAAAATTAATATTGCAATTAATTTTTTTCTATTTTTTTTTCTCTAATTATATGAGACACTTACTAAGCTTTTGTTTTTTTCTCATTTCACTTGTTCAATGTCTAAATTTAGTGATTTTTTTTTATTCTAAATATAATATTAAAATTAATATCTAATATTCGTAGTAGTAAATTTTATCTATATATTTCCAATTTATATAAACTTTCCAACTTTATATAGATAATTTTGAAAAAAAAAAATCATGACATATATATAAGATTGATTATCCTAAATAATTTTTTATAAATTCATAAGTGTTGTCGGGTTTGTCACGTATTCATAGAATTCTCTTGATATGTATTTTAAGAGCGAACACCTATTCTTATTGTGTATTGATTTTTTTTTGGGTGAAGGTTGACATATTGTTTATATAAAAAAGGTTCCACATACACATTTAATGTCAATGACCGATATGATGGTTTGGGTGGAGTGAGGACGAGGAGGACTGATGATTGTTCAATTTGTAGGATGTTTAAATAGAGGTCGCTTGTTCTATTTCATTTTTGTGTACATGACTTTATTGGACATGGATTAAGGGGACCCTTTCTAGTTTGATTGATCAACTTGTTGATAAGACACATAAAAAATGAAGTTGTGTAATATTTTGTGAGTATGTGTAGTTTGAGAGATCCTTCCTTTGCCAACACGATATTGTCATGACAACATTGTTATTGTTATGATTCCTAATAGCAATGCCTACTGCTATTAACTTTATACTTCAATATTATTATGTGTTTTTTGTTCTTAAATATTGATACTTTATAGAATCCTTAGTGCCTATTATCAATTCAAATGCTAAGAGTTTTATGTATTTTTCCTCTACTTTCATTGATATGATGTATTTATAAATATATTATCTTGACTTTTGGATTTGTTTTTCAAGAGGTATCTTGGATTTTTTTATGACGATTCCTATTACTTGACTATTCATATTATGTGAAGTGAGTAACCTTAATGGATTATGTTTCCAACAAAATGTTGTGAGTTTTAGGTGTCTTTTCTTTGATTTCATGTTCACCCAATCTTAAGGACCAATTTGTATGACATTTAGTTTTCAAACATTATTTCCACTCATGAAAGCAAAATCAAGATTTTGTAGAGTGATGTCAACCACTGACCTCTATGTATATATGGATACTCAATATTGAAAGCTTCCTAGCAAGTAAAAGATTACATGCTTTGTAATGAACATTGACCAACCTGTTGGGCCCCAACAACTCCCCTTATATTTTTACAAAATTTAAAAGGCCCTTATTAGAATCTTGATAATTATAATGAGCTACAGAATCAACCTTTTCAGATAGTTCCATTCCTTGGCTTGCTTTGAGACAAACTTAAGACATTCACTTTAGTATGAGACATTTATTACAAGAGTATATGTCAAAAGTTAGAAAAGAGCATAAAAATCTCAATTTAAACAAAAACGTTAATTTTTATCAAATG
>ML801871.1:208439-232124 GCA_009831015.1 Picea engelmannii | reverse complement strand
GATAGCTTCTTTGTATTTTTCTGTCATTTACATATCATTGAAACTAGAATGTATGGTTCAGCTTTGACTATCCACATGTTCATGTTTCATTAATTTTTTTTGCAAGATTCTTTAAATTTATAAAAGAAAAACAATAAATATTTGTATGTGCTTTCTTTATCTACTTCCTAGAAGCAATCATTTTTCACATCGATTTTCATAAGTTTCGATTAAAACTTGCATCTTGTAAATCATGTAAATAAACGAGACTTGTATATTTTCTGCTTAAATACAACTACTATAGTTACATTTGAACATATGTACATATATATAGTGTGTTTAGTAATTAGTTAGTTATTTCTCTCTTTTATTCGTTTCTTTTAGGATTAGGATTCTTAGATTGGCTAACGGAGCCATTAAACCCGTCAGAACGAGTTATACCAAGCGGTTTGGGTTATTTAGACAGCCTCGGACTGGACTCGTTCTTCCAATTGACGGACGGTCATTTTCGTCCATCAACACAACCCAATGACAAATTTCTCCACCTGGAGACAAAAACACATCCACATGAGCTGACTCTATCACAGGACAATGCATTGCATTATATGTTGTTGCATTAGGGAATCATAGGTATCTTAGATTTCTCAACCTCAACTCAAGGCAAAGATCATCCTAATTAGTTATGACTATGTCTAGACATAAATAAAGAACACACCTTTTATGTTTTATGCTTGGAGTAATATAAGTAGAATCCCAAGTGGAGTCTTTGATTGATTTTTGTGAACATTACTAGGGTAGGAGAGTAGTTATGATTCCAATTGTATTGCCCTCATATCTCTTCCAACTTCAATATTGTTCAATATTTGTTCAAAGGGATAGGAGTAATGAATGATGGCAACCTTACATCGTCTTATAATGCATACATGCAAATCCTAAGTCATCTAAAGTACACAAAGACATGTACATGAATAAACTTATCCAACGACCATCTATAAGCAATAAGCCATCCACACAATACTAAAATACAAGGTTGTAGCATTGCAATGCAATGTAACTTTTTTATGAAAAAAGTTAAGTTTGTACAATGAAAAACATGGTGCACATGGGGTTGTCGCTATTTGCATCATGGTGTTCCTTCCTTGTGTTGTTGTTTTTAATACACACTCCATGAATCATTGTCTTAGTGATGAAAAATATGATGGGGGAAGTGGTCTAGGTCAAATTTGTATCTTAGTTGCGTTGATTTTTTTGGAAAACAACTTTGCATAATCATTTTTGCATCGGGTTTGCATCAAAAATCTATTTTTTGCGTTGTTTTTGAGTTGTTATGCATCATATTAGTATTCCAAGCAATCAACCCATAATCAAACAAAGAAGTATGCGAACAATTTGAAAATCTTTATGGGGAGGAAGAGAATGAATTCTTTGCATTGACATCTATAAAGAAAACTAAATACAAAATGGAAGATTTCACTTTAAGGGAGTAATGAAGATGAACTCCAAGCGCTCTCTTTTGGGGTTTCTTACGGGGCTTCACCTTGTTGACCAATATCTTATCGCATTCATTCATAAAGGGGTTTTTTTAATTGTGAAAAATAGGGTCAATATATTGTTGGTAATAAGGGGGGAGTGTGGGGTATGGGGGCATTTATAAGTATTGTGGGGTATAAAAAGTAGCATCTGGTAAAAATAGGGGATATCTAGTAAAAACAGTTTTTTTTTAATTGGAAAGATGTATTGGGAAGGGGGTCCAAAAAAGGATTTTGGGATATACTCTTCATATCTAGTGAAATTAGGGGTATTCTTTAATATTCCATGAACGCACGTGTTATGTCATAGGTTTAGTAGGTGGATACCCTATGGAGTTTCTACCCTCTTTAGAATACACACTCTGGTCTTGAAGTGAATTGGGCAACATTTCCCCTTATTAGATGACTAATTGAGGGAAAATTTTGGTAACACTACTAATTAAGAAGCTCAATAAAATGATTGAAGCAAGTGCACTTCACAATCCTTGGAAAAAATCTTGCAACATAACTTCATTGTCATTGAACTTGTTGAAAGGATGGATAAGACCATCATTGATAGATTTCCTTGGAGGGAAATGGAACTCCACGTCGAATTTTGGCCCATGTGCTTGTACTTACTGTAGGTATCATTATACACTCCTTCATTGAATGAAGAAATCCAACTAGTATGGGTTTTGCTTGACCAATCCAACTCGTGTAGTAACCATGGAATTCAAGGGGCTATTAAATTTAATGTTTTCCTGGTGTAATATGAATTGTGTGTGTCTCAAAGGAATTCCTACTTAGGTGTGCGCCCAATGAGCTAATGAGTTGTGTAGTTCTCCACTTCAGTCAAACTAAAAGTTGACTTTGTTCCTGGCTTTGTTCCTCCATGATTAATTCATCCTATTCTCCCTATTTTTTGAGCTTTTGAATTGTGGTCAATGTTGATTTGTGATGCATCTTGTGATAGTCACTTAAGTGTCACAAGAATATGAAAGTGGTGCAATAACACCTGGTTACTTACTATCTAATTTCATATAGCCACACTACCTTTTCAAACATTGTACTTGATTCATATCCAAGTATGGGAATGCCCTCATGAGCTAGATATTATATATATCAAAACCTTTTTTGTGTTTGTTGTTTATTTCCATCCTTTATGTTCTAGGTGAAGGCCTCATTTGACTATTGTCTTGTTCATATGGCAAAAAAACATGATGTATTTCACTGAAATGTTTCCTTCCTATCCGTGGACGTCAAGGTGCATATGTTAACGCTTCAGTTTCATCTCCACTTGACCAATTTTGTTAGCCACAGACTACATCCTTGTGAGACCTCATCATTGATATAGGTTAAATCAACAACCTAACAAATTCTTAACAACAACTCAAAAACCCACAACACTCTATTCATTTCCCTAAAATATTAGACCATGTGGCTTTTCCTTCAATATATGCATGACGACGATCAATAACCACCCCATGATAGAGCATTAATTGCATTGTGGGGTCGTGTATAAGTAATTGGATATGAATTTATTTAGATGCAACAACTTATACACGACCACATACGACAAGTAATGCTCTACTATGGGGTGGTTATTGATCACTTATGTGTGACAGCATGAGAAAACCTTCAAAACTCACAAATTTTCATAAATAATGATGGTCCTCATAAATAGAAATATACATAAATACACATGCATTGGCCAAGTGTCTTCATGCATATATGTTAACATAATCAAACAATTAATGGAGTCTCCTTTGAAATGATGATGTCATCTATATCCATTTAAGATGAGTCCTTGCTCAAATATAAGTAGAACAACATGGGCATCATTTTGTCATCTTCAAAATTTGTGTTTGTGTTTACATGTTGTTGTTGTTGCTAAGAGAGATAAACCATGGTTTTACTCCCAACTTCTTGCCATGCTATAAAGAGACATTTTGAGAAATAAATCCCAAGGAGATGGGTTAGGATTGGTGCTACGAATGTTAGTTAACATCTTTTGTGAATGTTAGATAACATAGTTTTTGTATTCATGTCCTTGAGTAATAAATATCACATCTCCCTCCAAAAAAAATTGTGTCAAATATTTACATTCTTTGCAAGATATTTGGGTAATGATCTTAGGATACAATTTATTATTAGTTAGCGAGAAATCTTTGATTAAATTTAATATGTCCAAAGGAAGGTAGTCTTTTTGGTTGTGTTGATGGTACATATACTTGAGGATCCTTGTCGCAAAGAAGATTCTCCTCATCTTTCTCCTCCATCTCAATTGCTTCATCAAAGACATTCAAGGATCGCTTCCGAGTCGACTTCCTTTCTTCCTTTGTTTGACTTTAATTTTCCATCTCATTGCTTGTTTTCTCAGGGAAATAGTTATTTGGATTTTTGGTTGCTTTCTATTACACCTTGGAGGTCTTTGCTTGAGTAGTTAAGTCAACAAAATTAAGAGATCGTCCTATTCGGATTCAATAGATTGGAAAAACAATGCATGAGAATCAAATAGTAGGGTGAAGATATGGAAGGGAGGAATTTGAACCCTCGATTATAAGCAACGAACTACATTTATTTCCTCATATTGAATAAGTAGACTCTTCATAGTAGTCGAATGCAAATAAAAGAGTTATTCATCTTATAAATTATATTCTATATACAATATGCATAATGCATGGATTTTTCCACCGTAACACCTCCTTTTTTCTCCTCGTGATGGAGTATAAGGTTGAAGTCACATATTAATATGAAATTTTACCTTTCTATATTGAAGTTGAAATTTTGTATCAAGATCCAACATTTCTTCTTTTCTTACTTGTTGTTAGGTGCATAGATGTTAAAGATCAAAAGGGCTTATTATTTTGTAAATTGACAAAAGAAAGAAATTTCCAGTGTTTTGAACATAGGTTTGTTCTTATTTGCAATATTGTTGGATTTCATATGGTTTCATGTGCCCTTCAAGATTCCTAGCCTCTTTTACATCGCAGTGGCAATTTCTTTGCAATTAATATTTAATTTCAAGATAATTTTATTTACTCAATTTTGTTTGTGAAAGAGATTCACTCATCAATTTTGGAACTTCTTTGATTCAATCACCAATTAAAATAGATACCCTTACCTTGCCTATCGCTCCTTGGAGGCCATTTCCATTGGCTCGAATGTATCCTTTGGCAATTCCATTATTGGTTTGTTGAGGTTATGTGACTATTAAAGTCAACATGCATCTCAATGGATAATATCCCCTCATTTAGGTACTCCCTCTATTCCCCTAGACCACATCTTCCATCGAATAATTAGGGCTTGAATATGATCATTAGGGAGTACATTTACAAATAGTATGTTCAAATCACCTTGGTACATCCACCACACAACCTAAAACCGATGATGGTGTTCTATGTAGATCATTTCATGGAGATGAGAGATTACCTCATCAACATACCAACCTATACACTTTTCCACTAGATGCATGCCCTTAGGATCCCTCTCGGACAATTCCATGTTGGTTATCATCGGCTTCAAGTGGAAGCCAATCACCATATTCCACAAGAAAACAAGGCTTGTTGAATCTTCCTCCTACAGAAGAATGAGAAGGAGGAGAATTTGATTTTTCAATGCCCCATCTATTATCATATTTGAGGTCAATACCACTACCTTCTTAAAGAGTTATAAGACTTCCTCTTGGTATTCTTCAGATATTCGGATTAGAGGTGCTTATCTTTGTACATGAGGGAGGATTTTGGGCTTTGATTGTATATGTTTTGACCACCCCTACCACCAAACACTACCTGTATGTCCACCTCCTTCTTCTCGATGCTCATAGATAGAAGCAACAAAGGAAGGTAGAGAATAGTTCCACCTTAGCTTCCAAATTCATGAGATCTTGGGGAGATCTCCGACCTTTTCCCATGAGAACCCCCTTGTGAAAGTGTGGGTCTAGGCTTAGGATTGTTCTTCCATTCATAGTAGACACCCTCCTTCCCACTCATCTACATATCCATAGCGAGTGACCTCTTCCCAACAACATGTTGTACCCATCTATTTCAATACTTATAGATCTTTCATTTCATTTGAACAATCTTCTATCGACACTTTCTTCACTTCAACGCAGGATGGTAGGAGAGTTATACATATTGGCTAGTACATATTCAAAGGTTAGAAATTTCTCCTAATACTCCTCCTCATCAGTAGGCAAGGTCTCCTCTAAACCTTGATCACATTTTCCTAGCACCTTTGTTTAAGACATTTCTCTTAGTTCCCAAGTTATTGAGAAGGTCCCTTTCTTCTTTGGTACTCCCAACTTTGTATATTTTTATTTCTTAAAAGATAGACTTTAGATTCTATGTCTTTGACCTCAGAGGTTAGATATGGTTTTATTGGAGATGCACTTGCACTCCCACTATGTATTGTTTTTTATGTACCTATTAGTCCCTTTGACCTATTTATAGTCACATGTTGGACATTGATAAAAATCTATTATCCAATTTAATATTATCTCCTCTAACTAATTGTCTATCTATATTTGTTTTTGCAACTAGCCCTAGCACTCGACATTTTTATGAGAGGACTATTATTGGTTGTTTGAATTAGGTTTGGGGATAAGAATTATCAAGAGAGCATGGTGAATGGTATCTTGATTGCATGGGGGTTTATTTATAGTTTCTTCTTCATCTCTCACTATTTTTTTTTATCATTTTCTTCTTGTTAACATCCTTTGATCTTCCTAGTGGGTTTTTTTCCATGATGCTCTAAGATAAGGAAATAATCTCGATATATTCATCTTCGTAAGGTTCATATTCCTTATTTTTTTCTAAAGGGGGATTTTTAGTTATTTTCCAAGAGTTCATATATCCCTTTTCTCCTTGATTCTCTAGAACTAAAAACACATTTTGTGATGTCATTTTTCCCTATGGGGGTTATTGATTCTTTAATTGATATTGTCCTTATTTTGGGGCCTATTGTTTTTATCAATTCTATCTTCTTATTTTATGGTTTGATACCTTATTGGATCCATCATCCTCAACTAGGGTATCTTTAGTGGGGAATTCCTCTATATGCAATCTTTTGCAAAATGCCCATAATCATGGAAAAAATTACACATAAATTGGATTTGTTTACAATGCATATTTTGAACATTAATTCAATTATTTACTTCAAGGTCTATGTTTTTCAACAACCCTTTTTCTAGATCCATCTCAATGCATATTTTTGTTTCAGCATAGATCCCATTTTTTAGATTTGATTTGTCAATGTTCTTCCCCAACATTGGGATCCTCCCTATGAGTGTAATGCTTGGGCCAAAGGGCCCACTACAATAATAATAGTGTATTTATGGTGCTCATTCAATGTAAATCGGACTAGATCCACTATTTTTGTTATTATTAAATAAGGTCCACTAGTTAGTTATCATGGAATAAATTAATGTGGCCTCATTAAAGAAGTTCCACTAGATACTTAGGAGGTGGTTATGATCAGGGTTTCATAGAAAAATATAAATAAGGATGGAGACCTCTTCATGCAGCATGTGTTGGAGTATTTTGTATTGGATTTTAGCTATTTGAGAGGTCACCCTACCTTAAAAGGTAAGTGAACATGAGTGAATTCATTCATCCTTCGATAAAAGGATCATTGTACAGTGTTTCCCTACCTTCAAGGTTTTGACATTAATAAAGTGTGGATCATTTCCGAAATATCTTTTGTGATTCAATTTCTTGGGTTAAGGATCATAACAATTGGTATCGAAGCTCTTTCTTGGGCAAGAAAGTGGAAGGATTCTTTTTTTCCTTTTGCATATTTTCCAAGAAAAAAAGAAGGTAGTGACATTCAAATTCATTCCTTTAGATTTTTGTACAAAATATTAAGAAACCAAGTGCAAATTTGAATTCCTCTAAAAAAACACCCTATTTAAAAATATGTTTGTTGATATTTGAATCAGTTAAGATCGAAACAACAACCTCATGTGGATTTTTAAAAACACCTTTGTTTTTAGAGAGGTGGTACTCCTTTTTGAATTCTTTAAATATGTGTCTTTAAATATCTTGGGACAACAATATTAAAATGGGAGAGTGCTAAAAAGAAAACTCCAAATCTTTTTATTCAAATAAATAGAAATATTTAAAAGAATATACATGCATCAAGAATTCATGAGAAATGGACCAGAAATCTTCAATCATAAAATAATATATTTGCAGAAATATGATACAAAGAAAATAAGTTATAAGAAATATAACATGAATCTCACATCTCACATCCATCATAGTTTCAAATATTTTTTATCACATTCAAGGAAAGAAAGATGAAGGGTCCATATATCATAGAACTTTAGAGCCTTTTCATTGAAATAAAAATATGATTTGATAGGTTAATTTCAAATATCCTATACTCAAATGCTCAGAGTTCAAAGATACAATTAAAATCAACCCCAAAGTAGTTCTCTGGAGTTTGCTCTAAAAAAAAAAGTCTTTAATAGTCTTATGGAAATAAAAGGTGTTTCTTTTATTCTTTGAATGTATTTTTTCTAAAATTAATTATTTAGAACTTATGTCAAACAAGGCATTTTGTACTGTGAAATATTCATCTTCTGAAAAGGTTTGTTCTTGAGTTGCAATCTCGACTGCAACTTTCCTTCTTTCCTAGAGTTTTTGTTGTTCATCTGGGAACTCGATATCTTCAATATCAATATCCAAATCCATATCTTGAAGCATGACTTCTCCTTCAGGTATGATATTTTCTTCCTCCTGATGAGTAACTTGCCTTTTTCTTTTGACCTGAAGTTTATGAGATTTCTCCAATCTGCCTCTTGGAGGATTTTGGTCACCCCCATCATCAAAATTGTTGGTAGAAGATTTCTTTTGTTATGGTGTTAATGGCTGAGATCTTTGCTTTGGTAGGCCGTTTTTTTGTGATACGCTTGGAAAATGAGCACTTCTTTCATTTTCCACTTTTCCTCTATGTATGTGCTTATCTTTAGTTCTCACAATAGTTTCAATATCTTTCATTTTCCTTTTGCTAATTAGTTCTAGTGGGTCTTGACAATCACCTTATTCTTCTTCAAACAAAAATGCATTGGAAAGTGAAGTATTGTATCCAATAGACATCATGTGGTCCATGAAAAGATGATTTGGGTCGAAACCCTTGATTTCATCTACAAATTTCAAGTTGTATTGATCCAATTGAACTTTGAATTCATCAATTTTAGAAATGTCTCTTAATAAATTTGCCCAATTCTCCATGGCATTGGAATAAATTGTTTCTTTATTTTCTTATGAAAGAAATGTACCCAGAATCTGTATTGTCTAGCCACCTCTATGAAAAACATTTTATCTGAAACATAATGGGGAAGATAAAAAGGATTCTCGCGAGAACAATATATTCTTACCACACTATAGTGCTCCATTTTCTCATAATTCCTCTTTTTATCTAGGAATTTTAATGATTCAATGGATAATCTAGATGTTTTTGGACCAAATATGAGTTTCTTGAAAATAGAAATGAATTTGTTATAAAGTTTATAAAAATGGTAAGTAACTCTCTGTCTCCGGAGGGCTTGGTACCACATTGGTACTGGATCAATTTTACAATCAACCCTCCTTCCAATACTCGGACCTTTGAAAACATGAAAATAAGTGATAGAAAATATCAAGTATTAAGACATGTAGAACCTTTTATTTTCCCTGAAATTAGCTAATTGTGAGGAAATTTCTATGGAAATAATCTTCACCTAGTAGAGGATTGCCTTCTCATGAACTGTAAAATATAAAATGTAAAGGTCTAACCGAGGAATTTTCATTGTTGATTCATGATCTGTAACTCTAGTAAATAGCCATGCAATCTCTTTATAAGGATTTTTGAGAAAACTAACCTGAATATTAGATAAATCCTTTGGGATTGTAAGATATTCCCATAAGAGTTCAAGTCCAGAATTTCTTTCCTTAAGGAATTTTCTAGATTCCTCCCCTTTGAATGTGATGGTTGGCTTAATAAGCTTTAACATCTTTCTGAAAACTGATGATGACAAGGAAACCAAATATTCCCCTTGAAGTTGAATCACTCTTTGATTTTATTCATACTTATCAACACACCAAGAAACAATTTCCTTGGAGTCAAAAACCTCTGGTACACACCCCACTGAAGCGATGCCTGACATCCAAATTATATTCTCATTCCTTTCTGGTAGTTCCAACGAAGAATAATACCAGTAATACCTCGACCACTGGAACCTTTGGTCCTCTTGCCCAAATAAATTCAAAGCATCTCCACAGAAGTGTTATCTTCCTTTCATTGCCATGTTGGTCGAAAGTTGGCAAAGTTTTGTATATTCACTTCAAAAAGTTAATTTCAAAGTAAATCCCCTTTTGATAATATAACTCATGGATCCTTCTTCAATAAAAGAGTTATTGCAAATTAAATGAAAGACTACCTTGAGAAATCTACCATTAATAATGACCTTTTCAAAATTAATTAAATATCATCCTCTGTAAGATTAGCATTAAATAAAGTCTTGGGGAAAGTGAAAAGTAATATATGTAATACTATGGACAACCCGCGAACCCGCGGTGATATTGAAAATCAGTTAAGTATAGCCATCAATCGGTTGAACTTGTATAACACAAGGAAATCAAATGGAGAAACATGAACGTGCGAGTCCACGAACCCGTCGTGCTAAGAAACTTTGAAAACATTCCAAGTAAAGTGCAAACTGAGGGTCATGAAACAATAAGGCGCATTTTTATGACATCGAAAGAGAGGAATTGAATGAGAATGATGGTATCAACCCATAAACCCGTTGTTATGGGAGAATTTAAGAAATTGTTAAGTCATGGTGCAATATAGATACAACAGAGAATGCAAGTGTATTTTGTATTACATGGAACTTGATGAGGAATGCTATGATCCTGCCATGGATTGAAAAAATATATAAGTAAAGAAAAAGGTAAAAAATAAAATATGCGAGCTTATATATAGGTCAAATGTCCCAATTAGAGTTTGGGAAGTGGAGATGTCGTCGATTTAAAACTAGCAATTCTAGGGCTTTTCCTATGACGATCATGAATATTGCAGAGCATATATCTTTTTACAGAGCACTCAAATTGCAACCAGATCAACACCATTGGATAAAGGATTTTAGGGCTTTGATTTGATATATTACATGATATATGTCTAATCAATATTCAATATGCTACAACCCTTACAAATTTCCACCCCCAAACCCTAACATAACTAAAGAATGGCCATGTGGAGGAACATCAAATGAGAGGATCAAATGTTCATAATAAGGAAGTTGTAGGATATGAAATATATAATGAGAGATGCTTTAATTCCATTAAAAAAACTCATAAAATAAATCTCCTCACATTGCCAACTCTCCTCCCATCCCCACCCTACCAACGAAAAAGTTGGTTGGTTGGACCATTAATATGTCTACCCTTAGTTTAGTTTTAAAATCTCCTCACCTCCTTAATATCATCTAATATATTGAATTACATTTTAACTATTCTTAAACCCCCAATATGATCCCATGTGCTATGATATTGGTTTTCTAGTGAATCCCTTGTGGGGGTTGGGTTCTAAAACTAGGGCCGATGATTTACCCCATTTACCATCCCTGGATCATGGGGAAGTATTCAGAGGGTTTTTCGTGAGGTGTTTTCCTTGGTAAGAAAAAATATCTCAGAAGGTCCTGGTCTAATCACAACAACTTAAGGATAAATTATGTGAATTTGAGGAGAGTTACATCATTTATGAGACATATCCTATCATCTGAGGAGAGCATACTAGTGAAATAGATTTCTAATATGATTTAAAGGATTATTGTGATGGCTTGTACATGGATAGTTGTCATTTATGGGAAGACAACTACTTTCTCCTTCTATTTGATGAATCTACTCCACCTTGTGTTGAGGACATCATTGAGAGCGATTAACAGCCTGTTATGACTACTAGCAATTAGCTTGTATATTCTCAAGTGGTATTGGTCCTTCCATAACCACAACTAACCTTTTATAGTTGCGTTGATGATCTTTTGTGTAAGTTTTAAACCTTTACAGTATAGCAATGCACACATAGATTATTTATAAAACAAAAAAGAAAACAATAGTATTCACACACGGTATTCGGAAATTTACCTAGAAACCATTAACCGGGAAAACCAACAAATGTTTAGAGCTACACCTCTAGCTTTCATTGTATTAATTTCGCCATTTACAATACAACATATATGATTTTGCAACATCTAAAACCATGATCTCAACCTGAATGAGATTCCTTAATTGGAATTATAATATAAGGGCCGAAAAATGTTATCCAAAAATTGCTCAAAAGCAACCCTCCCAAAACAAATCAGGGGCTCTAGCCCCCCTTCTAACCCCCTCAACGCACCTGACACGATGTTCAATGCCTAGGTATAATCGTGTAAAGAAAATAACACATACCCAACATTCTCTCACTTGTTGTTTTCTTTTCATACATGGGGCTTGAGGAATACATGATCGACAATCCAGGGAAATAATTCCCATTGCACCTCTACACCAAGAGAAATTCGTAGTACTAATAGAATTTGTCAGTGAATTTGTAATATTCTTCAAAGTGTCTACCTTCACGACCAACACCTTCTTCTCTTCATCCATATTTCTCATAAAGTGATATTGAATATCAATACGCTTTGTCTTAGAATGATAAGCATGGTTCTTTGTCAAAAATATTACACTATGATTATCACAATCTAACCTTACAACTTGTTGTACAAATCCAATACCTGAACACAATATTTGTAACCATACATCTTCCTTACTTACACGAGTGGCTACCATGTATTAAGTTTTTGCAGTTGAGAGTTCAACTATAGATTGTCTCTTAATCATCCAACTGATTACTCCTCCAAATAGTTTAAACACATAACCACTTGTATATCTTATTTGACCCAAATATCCAACCCAGTTTGCAGCAACAAATCCATGTATGTCCAATACTTTGTCTACACTAGGTCTTCCTTGGTAGAAAATTCCATAGTTTGTAGTATCATGCAAAAACCTGAAAACCCTCTTTAGAATTTTCCAATGCTCCTTTCGTGGTTTTGACATATACTTGCTCAAAACTCCCATTAATGTACATTATTTGATCTATTACAGACTATTGCATACATCAAACCACCAACAACACTAGCCTAAGGAACACGATTCATGTCCTCTTCCACTTCCTATGTCTTGGGACACTGATCTGCAAGTAACTTTACACCTACAAGAATAGAGACCTTGACCGGTTTACATTCCTGCATATTAAACTTCTGCTATATTGTCTCAATATATTTCCTTTGATTCAACTAGAGTTTATTGTTTAACTGGTCTATCTTAATTTCCATGCCCAAAAAAAAAATTGTAGCACCAAGATCTTTCATATCAAATTTAGAGGACAACTGAGTTTTGACATCCTTGATGATTTCCTTATTGTTTCCAATTAGACACATATCATCAAAAATAAGGCTACATAAATAAAATCACCACCAACTAAATTGAAATACACACAATGATAATCTTTGTTCCTTGTGAAACCAAGTCCCAAAATATAAGTATCAAACTTTTGATGCCACGTCCTTGGAGATTGCTTTAACCTATATAGGGACTTTTTCTTCTTGCAAACTAACACTTTCTTTCCCTTCACTGCAAAACCTTCTGGTTGCTTCATACAAATTTCTTCTTTAAGATCCCCATGTATGATTGTTGTCTTTACGTCCATCTTTTCTACTTCAAGATAAAAAGAAACATCAACATACAAAATAAATCTAATAGAAGTCAATTTAGCAATGGGAGAAAAATGTCACCTCCCTCTACCTTGAAATATTCCTTTTCTAATATACAAGCTATATAATTATCCACTTTACCTTCTGCTTTAACTTCTTCTTAAACACCCATTTTCTACCAACATGATTTTTTCCATCCAACAACTCAACTAGATCCCAAGCCTCATTATTATCCAAGGCCACCATTTCTTCAACCATGTCCTTCCATAGTTTACCATCCTCTGAATCTGCTACCTCCCTAAAAATTTTAGAATCATCATCAGCAATAGATAAAGAAAAACTAGAGTGAAATCAAGTGGAGTGTACCTTTTTGGTTGCCTTCTTTCCCTAGCCAATATCCTCAATATTGGAGTATGAGGTTCTTCTTCTTCTTCTGATTCATAATCTTCCATCGAGATAGATTCTTCACCCTCCAAATCAAACTCTATTGTCCCTGGTTCTTTTTCCTTTGGTATGAATTCTCATTTGGGAACATCCTTAACCTCTCTAAAGACAACATCCTGACAATAAACAATCTTCTTAGTTATTGGTTTCTAAAGTTTATAGTTTTTTATACCATCTCTATAACCATTAAAGATACACTTTTCAACTTTATTATCCATCTTAATCTTATTTTCCTTTGGAACATGTACATCATAATCATAACCAAAAACTCTAAGACATTAAAGAGAGTTTTTTTACCAATCCATGCCTCATGCAGAGTTTTTCCACCAACACTGTAGATTTTAATCTTGTACAATATTTTACTGCAAATAGATTTTCAGTAAAATAACATAAAAGATACAATGGAAAATACACACATTACATAGATATTTTCCCCTAGAAACCCAAACTGGGAAAACCAACATATTTTGTATTCATTCATAGTGATACATTGTTTACAATACAATATACATATAGGATCCAACGACATCCAAAACCCTAACCCAATGACCTGGATTAGTCAGCAACCCTAATTCCTTAACCGAAAATAGAAAACCATTAGCAAAAACCATGTGCCGAAAAATCGCCCAACAATGGACACAAAAATCGAGGTGACACGAAAAACGAGGAAAATGTGACACATGTTCTGAGGCAAAAAACTGCATACAAGGGGTTACAAGGTTACATAGTCAACAATCCAGGGAAGCAATGCCCATGGATCCTCTACACCAAGAGAACTTCTCAGTGCTCACATATTTTGTTAATGAATTTGTAACATTCTTCAAAGTGTTCAGCTTCATCAACATCACTTTATTTTCTTCAACCATGTCTCTCACAAAGTGATATTGAATATCAATATGATTTGTCTTTGAATGATAAGTCGGGTTCTTCGCCAGAAAAAATGCACTCTGACTGTCATAATCTATCCTTACAACTTGTTGTACCAACCCAATACCTGAACACAATCTTCGTAACCATACAACTTCCTTACTTGCATGAGTAGTTGCCATGTATTCAGCTTCTGTAGTTGAAATTGCAACTATACCCTGTCCTTTTCTCATCCAATTGATTGCTCCTCCAAATAGGTTAAACACATACCCACTTGTAGATTTCCTACGATCCAGATCTCCATCCCAGTCTGCATCCACAAAGCCATGTATGTCCAACACTCTGTCCAATCCTGGTCTTCCTTGGTAGCACAATCCATAGCTAGAAGTGCCACACAAATACCTAAAAACCCTTTTTTACTGTTGTCCAATGCTCCTTCCCTGGTTTTGACATATACCTACTCAAAACTCCCACTGCATGTGAAATGTTCGGTCTAGTACAGGCCATTGCATACATCAAACTTCCAACCGCACTCGCATATGAAACACGAGACATGTCCTCATCCTCTTCATGTGTCTTGGGACACTGATCCCCATATAACTTTACACCAACTTGAATAGGGACCTTGATCGGTTTACATTTCTGCATATTAAACCTCTGCAATATTGTCTCGACATATTTTCTTTATTTAACCATAGTTTCCTATTTTTTCGATCTCTTTTAATTTCCATGCCCAAAATTAAATTTAAAGCACCGAGATCGTTCGTGTCAAATTTAGAGGACAACTAAGTTTTAACATCCTTGTTGTTTCCTATCAGCAACAAGTCATCCACATACAAGACCAAATAAATCAAACGATCACCAAATAATTTAAATTACATGCAGTGATCCTCTTTGCTTGTTGTGAAGCCAAGTCCTAGCATATAAGTATCAAATTTTTTATACCACATCCTTGGTGATTGTTTTAAACCATACAGGTAATTTTTCAGCTTGCATACCATCTCCTTCTTTCCCTTCACAGCAAAGCCTTCTGGTTGCTTCATATATATTTCTTCGTCCAAATTCCCATGTAAGAATGTTGTCTTCACATCCATTTGTTCTACTTCAAAATCAAATGTATTAGCAACATATAACAAAAATATTATAGAAGTTAACTTGGCAACAGGAGAAAAAATCTCACCAGAATCAATTCCCTCAACTTGGGAATAACCCTTTGCTACTAACCGATCTTTGTATTTCTCCACTTTTCCCTCTGCATTCAGCTTGTTTTTAAATACCCATTTGATTCCAATGGAATTTCTTCCAGTTGAAAACTCCACTAGATCCCAAACATCATTCTTATCCAAGGCTTCCATTTCTTCATCCATGGCCTTTTTCCAGAGCTTTCCATCCTCTGAATCCATTGCCTCCCTAATAGTTCTAGGATCATCATCAGTAATAAACAAAGCAAAATTTGAATGGAAATCAGATGGAGTATACCTTTTTGGTAGCCTTCTTTCTCGAACCGATCTCCTTAATAGTGGAGTATGAGGATCCTCCTCTTCCGATTCATGTTCTTCTGTAGAGTCTGATTCATCATCCTTTAAATCAAACTCTATTTTCTATGGTTCTTCCTTACTTGGTAGGACTTCTTGTTTAACAACATCCTTCATTTCTCTAAATACCACATCTCGGCTATACACAACCTTCTTAGTTTCTAGGTTCCAAATCTTATAACCTTTGAGACCATCTTTATACCCAATAAATATAAACTTTTCATCCTTCTTATCTAGCTTACTACTATTTTCCTTTGGAACATGAACGTAGGCCTCACAGCCAAATACCATGAGATGTGTGAGAGAAGGTTTCTTACCAGTCCATACCTCTTGTGGATTCTTGTCATCCAACACTGATGAGGGTGATCTATTGACCAGGTAACATGCAGTACCCACTGCCTCTGCCCATAATTATTTCCCTAACTTGGCACCACTGAGCATGCACCTTGCTTTTTCCATCAACGTCCTGCCAATCATTTCTGCAACTCCATTCTGTTGAGGTGTATATGAAGTATTCTTCTACCTTGCTATACCACACTTCTTACAAAATTCTTCAAATTCATTCCCGCAAAACTCTCTGCCATTATCTGTCCTCGGCACCTTAATTCTTTTTCTCTGTTTGATTCTCAACAAGAGCCTTAAACTCTTTAAACTTGTCGAAGACTTCAGATTTCTTCCTGAGGAAATATATCCAAGTATTCCTTGAGAAGTGATCTATAAATGAGACATAGTACACATATTTTCCCAATGATGGAACCGACACAGGTCCAAACACATCATTGTGAACTAGTTGTAAAATTCCTTCTACCCTCATTGCACTAGAGGGGAATCTTACCCGATTATGCTTCCCATACACACAATGTTCACAGAAATCAAAATACAGAGAGCAGTTAGACATACCTTCAACCATACCTTTACCGTGTAGTAGTCGAATACCCTTCTCTCCGATATGCCCCAATCTTTGATGCCACATCATAACCTTTTCTCTAGAGACTATAGGAGTTCTTTCTTCTTCAACTTCAACATCGGGAACAATGGAACTTTTACACCCATCACTAATAATGATTCATTGCAGCTTATACAAAGTTCCAAACCGAACTCCCTTCAGCAACACCATTTCTCCTCGAACCATCCTGCAAGTTTCCTTTTCAAATATTTTTTTTACCCCTACATCATCCATTTGGCTTACATAAATCAAATTTATGGCCAAACCTGGGATGTGTAGAACACCAAGTAGTGTTCTAATCCTTCCATCTATGAGACTCAACTTGAATTTTCCTCGTCCTATGATTTTGGTTGTCGATTCATCACCTAGGAAAACATTACCTCCATCATACCTTTCATATTCACAGAACCACTCCCTATGGTGAGTCATATGAAAGGATGCACCTGAGCCAACCAACCATGTCTCATGATCTGCATGTGTGCTTGAAGAAGCCAAGTACACATCCCCTCCTTCTTCCTTTGAGGTATTTTCTTCTGTAGAAGGAGCTTCTTCAGATCCCTTCTTTTTCTCAATTTTGGATCTACATTGCTTCTTGTAGTGCCCTTCTTTTCCACATCTCTATCATACATTTACAAACTTTTCGGTAGATTTAGATCTACCCTTAGACTTAGATCTATTTCTTTCTTGGGAGCGTCCTCTTGCAAATATTGCATATGTGCTATGTCCTTCCATGTTCTTCTGTCTCATCTCCTCCGACAACAAGGATGGGACCACTTCATCAAACTTCAAGTCAGTTGTATTACTACCTATGGCCACAACCAAACTATCCCACAAGTCTGGTAAAGAGCACAATAAATTGATACCCTTATCTTCATCTAAAATTTTAATCTCAACAGATATTAACTGAATTTCCACAGTATTAAAGGCGTTCAAATGCTCTGTCACCGAGTCTCCATCTCTCATCCTCAAGTTATACAACTTCTTTCGCATGAAAATTTTGTTTACTAGGGACATAGACTAATACAAATCCCTTAACTTATCCCATAACACCTTGGTTGTAGCTTCTCTTAAGACATTCAATATTAATACTAAATCTGAAAGACACAACTAGTTTGTTCTCTTTATCTTCCTATCCAACTTCATCCAGTCTTTTGTCAACATACATATAGGTGCAATACCATGATCCACAACGACCCACTATTCTTTGTATATTTTCTAGTGACCTTATTTTATATTTTCTTCCTTCTCTTTTTACAACTTAAGGTTGATGTATCCATCAACTTATTTTATCCTTCCTCAAGTCTCAATTGCATTTATGATTTGATGTCTTCTGCATGTATTGTTTCCTCAACCTTGTTGCAAATTTCCTCTTCAAGTCTTTTGATAGTCTCCTCATCCTAGATCCTTGCTTTTTCATGATTTTGAAAATTCTTATTTTCTTCTTTAATATTTTATCCTTATCAAGTAGTATTTGATCATGGTCTCATAATAGACAAATTTATTCATCCTTCTTGCATTTTCTCATCTTCCCTTACTTTAAGTTCTTACCCTCCTTAATGAGTGCTTCATTAAGGGCTTGCATTTTGGACAATGATCACCCTCCTTCTTTAGCTCTTATTTCAATTCTTCATTATCTTTGGAAATTTGTTCTTTACCTTCATTGTATTCATCTTCAATTGTATGCATCACCTCCATTTTTGAGTTCTTGATTCATCTTCTTGAGAATAATTTTCCAAATTCTTCCCATGTGGAGTGTACTATGAGGTCTCTATCAAGACTCATCTACCATTGACAAGCTACATCATACATATAAAAACTTGAACTTGAATTTCCTTTGCAATATTCAACCATTCTATATCATCAATCCCATCTTTATTTCCATAGAAAATTGGTATTGACATTTTTTCTTGACTTAAACACTTTAGATTTAGTCAAAATACTCAACTTACAACCTCATTATCTTCACATTATTTATTCCAAATATTTCCACTCCTTTTATCAATATATCCTTCTTTCTTTTCACATTCCAAGGGCTTTTGAATCTCCTAATCAAACTTCAAATCAAAAGTGATGTAAATTTTAAGTTAACATATAGTTTTAAGCCATGATTTTGGCATTGTCCTAAAGGTTGGCATTGTAATTGATGTATCTTAGAAATTGTTATGCTTGAGCCTGAAATTTTGATTTGTAATATATTGGTATGTTTATTTGCAATGCCACTCACTAAATTCTAATATGCCGAGAAAAAGTTATGATGAATTTCACAAAACTTGTTGATTTTGGCACCTTTAAAGAGAGAGAGAACTTGTGCAATATGCCAAAGGTTCAATTTTGTAACTCTACATCTAAAATTTATACTTGGAATACCGTGGTTAGTATTCTTTCCAAAGGTGGCACTCAATTTGGACTTTTTTTATCTTTAGATATGACAACTTTACCAAAAACACATGTTTGAGCCTAGTTTTAGCTCTAGACATAAACCCTAAGTTGTACCACATGTAGATCCAAAATTTTTACCCAATGTGCATTGCTCTATCCTATAACAACCTTAGAATTTTCACAAAGTGTTAATGATCCAAACAAAATTAGAGCGAAAATGACAAAATGGCTTGTTTGAAGGAGACAAACCAAGGATTGTTCACTCCAGTACCAAATGTTGTGTACCAAATACCCAAAATAACATAGGAAACCAAAATACATACAACGTGCACCAAATGTGAGTGTAGAGCACAACTTCCAGAGTGACAATAGAGATTAGTTACACAATAACTCCTTATACATTTGTTACACATTATTTTGGTCACCCCTTTGATCAACTGACGATATGTGCATAACTCACTTCCATTTTCCTTGAAGATACTAAATGAGACTTTCTCCATGAGAAAAGTGGATTATCTTTTCTTTCTTAAAAACCATATCAAAGGATATCGTCGCACCCTGATCAATGATTGGGGTGTGACGATGCTTGATCGTCACATGCTGCACCAAAACTGGACTGCGGCGTCGCCTCATGCTACCTGTGCATAGGGTGAGAAGATCCTCAAACAAGAGAAAAAGGTGAAATTCATGAAAGTTCTAGAAGATGAAGTGGCCTCCGATCGGTTTGGATCTTACTTGCTTCTCTGATTTAGTGGGATCATCCTAATCTCATCATCCATCCCTCTTTCACCCTATATAAAGAGGGATCTCTCATAGGAAAGGCTAGGTTGGCTTATGCATGAAGAATTTTGCTAAAGATTGTACTTGTGATAGCTTTGCTTTAGCTTTCCAAGTCAGTTTGTGAATGTTCTTCATCAAAAGCATTGGAGAAAAGGTGTGTGTGTTGAAGCAAAGGGCCATTGGAAGGGACCTTGCAACATCAAGGCATGGGTTGTATTCTCCACTTTCATTTAATATAATGCAATAATACATTTCTTCCATATAAAGGTGTCTTTACTTTTATTGTATAACTCCTTGATCTTATACATAGACTTCATTGGAATATATATATCGTTGTTCTCTTTCTTTGTTGGTTTGTGCTTCTTAACATGTTCACCATCTCACAAATCCAAAGATGGAGCAGCAAGGATGACACTAGCGAGTATCAAACGTCGTTTAAATGGTATGTCATTTGTCCCTCTCTGAACTAGTTTATATTACTATGAAATCTAAGGAGAGGCTTGTATTCTGCCTTGTTTTGTTCTAATTTCCTGTTGAAACTAGGGAGATTAGTTTGTGTCCGCACTTACCGATTTGTCCAATAACAACATTTGGAGAACCTCCTCCAAATAACTTTGATACATCCATATAACCAAATCATATGTTCAATTCTACAATAATGAATATATTGACCTCTATATATACATGTTCTCGATCATTGCACATGTGGGCCCCTTATTAGGTCAAACCTCATTACATATACATTCAATTGCATTATATATGCATTCAATCTCATCACATCTACATTCATTATATATATATATATATAAGTTCATTGAACCAATGATTATTGGATTGTAATTATTTTTCAACCAGGAGTCGGGGGTTTTAGGATTGGATAGATCCCCTTGAACTTCCTTATTAGAGAATTTTTAAAAATGGAATAACCTTACA
Source organism: Picea engelmannii (assembly GCA_009831015.1). Taxonomy (NCBI): domain Eukaryota; kingdom Viridiplantae; phylum Streptophyta; class Pinopsida; order Pinales; family Pinaceae; genus Picea; species Picea engelmannii. The sequence goes on along the minus strand of ML801871.1, from coordinate 211,016 downwards.
TACAAGTTTTTAAATTTACCTTCAACCTCATAGCTCCTTCAATTCCTTTGATAAACCTAGATGTCAGTCCAATTTCATTTTTGTTTGTTCTCATTGTTCTAGACTCGGTTAAATCTTTAATACTTGGTGCACATGAAATAGGGATGCCTACCATGAGGTTTGGCCATGATCGTGCTACCTAATATTTGCCATCAAAATGAATCATGCCCTACAAAATATTCAATATTGTTTTTCCCGTGATAAAAAAATAAAAACCTTAACCTTGTCTCTCACGTGCCTCATTGATCTTGAAAAACATTGAAACAATATCAAGTATATATTATTATTGTTAATCAATAACTGAACAAATTATAAAATATATTTATACACAATTAACATTATTCATAAACAATATTCAAAAGTAATACGAATAATTCATTTTAAATATATCACCTACACTTTTTTTTCCAAGTTATAAAGCTCAGGAAAACCCCCGAGTATTTCACCTCATTTCAAGGATGGTACCCAGGTTAAACCCTAAAAATATTCAAGGTGGCACAAGGCTAGTCAACGATAGGGTTCAAAGTCATTACAACAATATACTCATTATGAGATCACCATGTCACTTCTAAGAATCGAAGCTAGGTGGGGGGATAACAATCATTCTTCCCAACCACCTAAGCTAAACACAATTGACGCTATCACCAACTTATATCCATAAAAAACTGAAATTTCCATTATCATATTAATAACTCATTTTATTGAAAAATTGTTATGTTGTTATGAGGATGGACTACATTGACCAAATTATCATGTTGTGGTTTATCCACGGACGGGTGACATAAACCTTAAGTTGTCTTAGGCATGGCTTATAACCTTGTCCTTGTATCTTAAATGGATGATACTATGCATATGGAAATATAATTAGCTAATCTCGTGACAACATTTGATTGCCAAAAATTAACCAACACATTGATTCTATCATGTGTTTACCTCGGATTTGGTCATAGGTTGTACACACAACATAGTTGACTTTTGAAAAAATGAAAAGTAAAAACCAATATCTATTTGGTGATTGTAAATTATACTAGCACTTTTCTAGGTATTATAACCAAAAATTCCCCTTGATTCCTCCTTGACATGCAATCACAAAAATTTGGTATGCATTAATTGTTCTCTTCGTAATGTGACAACCCCTCCAAGGCTCTCTCTTTTTGTCTTCCTCCACATTATCATTTGATTAGGTTAAATATAAGGGTTTCCCCTTTCCACTAATTGGGGTGTTGACGGTTCGCTTCCAATGCTTTTGTTATTGTGTGTTGATACTTCACTTTGTTATTGTGTGTTGAGCCTGTGAGTTCTCCTATATATATATATATATATATATATATATATATATATATTCCTTTGATATTTCCAAATGTCCTTTACAAATTGGCCCAACAAAAAAACAATTTTGAAGAACATTAATGATGAGCATAACTCATTGTCTGGAACCTATCACACTCCTTCATGAGGTGGAGTGTTGTCTTCGACATCCATTTGTACCACACCATGACCTCCTTGCTCTTCTTCTGAAATTCCAATTCAAGAGATGACAAAAGCTTGGTTGATGGAGGCCAACTAGGAAAGTTGAGACAAAACCAAATATCTTAAATGATGGCATTCCATTTTCAGGATGTCAAGGTGTTGAACTAGAATGGCAACAATCTATTCCAACTCCCCAGTTTACATGTGATTTGATGGACATCCAAACTGTTGGCTTCGGTCATTTCCTCATGTCGGTGAAGGATGCATTCAACATCGCTCCAGGAAGGATCCATACTTGTTGTATAGGCTATACTTCTTCACCACTACCCACCAACAATACCATTGGGATAGCCTGAGTCTGAGAGAGAAAACCCGAAATCCAAATGTGGCCTAGACAGAAGTTGATGTAGAACCAACACTAAACTATCTGAGCTCCAACAATAACATACCAGGAGCACTCTGAAACGAAACCACAACATACATCTAACCCAATCTCTATAGAGATTTGAAACCAGGGCCATCACATGGTTTAAACCAACATCACACATATATGAGTGAATGTGGAGTGAATGTGACTGACTTCACACATTTTCAAATGAATGCTCTCACATGCTCCCTTATCTCACAAGTGTGTAAGCCTCATGAACATGCAGCCAAAGGACCCATCACCCTACCAATTGTCCTTCCCCATTAATGAAGTTGCCATGTGGTTTATGGGATAGGAAGACACTTTATTACCCCATTTACTATAGCTTCACCTTCACCAACATATTTACCCTCTTTAGCCCAACAATCAACACTAGAGTTGAGATTGTGTTTGACGTGGGGAAAAGAATGTTCTTCGAATTCAAAGAGGAGGGAAAGGGAGCGAGATATGATGCTAATAAAACCATTACCCCCCACCAAATTTATTTTGATCATTGTTATGATTACCAACATGGAATCACCTAGGATAGAAATCTTATGGATTCCCATTTCCTTTGCAATTATGAGACATGCCCATAATGCATATGCTTCGAGAATGTTATTTGTGACGTTACCTAGGCCCTAAGCATAATGGGGCACCAA
>ML801871.1:187165-208231 GCA_009831015.1 Picea engelmannii | reverse complement strand
TATAGGTTGTTATTTGTAGTGAGTTTAAATTTATATTTATATTTAATACTTTATGTCCACCAATTAAATACATTTTCTTGTTATTTGGCCTCAAACCAAGATGTCATAAATGTTGAGTTGCATTTTTCTATGAAACTTCAATTTCAAGTTAAAATTGCATAATTCAATTTACTCTTAAGTCGAGTAATGATACAACTTACTTTAACATTAATCTACCTCTCATTATTTTAGGCATTGTTTTATCCCATAGCCTAGATTTGAGATTATAAATTACTACAAACAATCCCTCAAAAAATATGTTCTTTGTGTAGTAATGCCTAATATATTCCCACCCCCATCCCTAGATCACTTTATTAATACTTTCATCATTGTATCACCTTCTTGAACTGCTAAACAGTTAAATATCATTTGTGATACCATGTTTCCCCCAACTTGAAATTAATCATTAATTATGATCATCATGCTATGGCATGGGAACAATGTAAATGTATTATTGTTTAGATTGCCAATAACTGACTGTGGAGGTGAAGCCTCGAAGTATTGGCCAAGACATCACTAGAGGAAAGAGTGAGGAAACCATAGAGAGGGTTCATTATGTCAAAATGAGCCAAACTCTCTTTGTTGAAATAATAAGCCTCATTTGGATTCCAAGGAAGAATCAATTAATGAAAGAAGTATCGGTGGTTGAACTATGAACTACCCCCATGAATGGAAGCATGGAGGGTCAAGCTGAGGAGACAGAAGACTATCGGCCCAAAGTACCACAGGGTTTAGTTTTCCTACAGGCCGAGACTGACCCGAGTTTTCTTCTGACAAAAGGAACATGACAAGTCCAGAACCTTCCTAAGGAGGAGAAAAGCGGGAAAGAAGACACACGAAGGCAGACAAGAAGGAGACACATCGAGGGGAATGTGTGACCCAAATATGTAGAAGAAAAGAGGAAGAGTGTGCGAGGCTCTCCAGCTGAGAAGAAGAACTAGAAGCTTGAGAAGTTGTTCTGATTACTAGATAGAACAAGAGAAAGGATCTCTGAGAATTTACAGAAGACATGACCTGCACAGAACTTCGTGAGCTTGATGTTGAGGGGAAATATGATAAACCTCGCAGAGGCTGTGACATAGTGAGAGAATCTCTGAGGAATTGCAAGAGTTTTTGTGACAGAGAGAGAGAGACTCTTTGAGAAATTGTAAAAGTTCCCTAGTGATATCATAGCTTGGTATGAGGGTGGCCAGAGTGCTATGAATGAATTCCTCTGAGCCTATGGTTGGGTGGAAAGTCGAACACCCACAGTCAGTTGGTCGATGATCGACTGTAACATATAAGTATTATTTTATCATGTGTGTGAGAATTGAAATAATGAATGAATGACTACGTCTATGACTAAGATTTACAGTGTTTGAATCATAGTGGTAATGCTTATTATTCTTTTGTAAACCTCTGTATTTGAATGGTTTTATAATTGCAGCAGGAGAGTTGTTAGGCATGGGTCTGAAAATAGACCCAAGAATAAGGTAAAATCTTTGTATTGGTTGGAAAACCCTTAAGGGAATTTCCCAGGGATTGACCTTGTAATGCCAAGATTCAGGGTAGCTTTAGCTAAAATACTTCAATCCTATTAGTCCCTCGAACTTACCTTCATAGGATTATTAAATTCGGGCTCTGTGGAGGGAAGGCACCTCTTTCAAACCACCTGTCTGTGTGACCGAGGGCTCATGTCCACAGCCCTAACCAAATAATGGCTAAGGGTAGAGCGTGCAGCCTCGAGGCTTGCTAAGAAAACCCATATGACTGAGACCTTGGAACCCTTTGCTAAGTTTGAAAGGAGCTAAGCTCTTTTGGCTTCAGAACTCTGGGAATTCGGAGCTCCGGGATACTATGACCTTACAACCATCAAAACCCCTAATTTTTGAAGTTGCTTTTAGATCCTTCGGGATCCCTCTCAGTCATCTTATCATGGGGATGCACATACCACGTCGGGAGCACATGGGGGGTCCACGTGTCAAGCGATGGTTATGCCATGTGTGGCGACTTTGTTGTGGAGTAAAGAGATGTCGAACACCTGAGGCAGGCACCACGTATCTTGCCAACGGGTTTCAGGTTGACATGTGTCCCTCTAGAAGTGGCATGATATTGAGACCAAGGGACCCATGAGCTATTGATGTAAGTCATGGATCTGGGAAGTTTGTTAAGAACCCTTCTTGACCGTCTAATCAACCAGTGGAGGGACTCGCGTACAACACTTCAATGAAGTCCCACTTTGGGAGAACGAAGTTGCTATAGCGCCAAAAATTCCAAACGTTGAAGTCATGAATCGACAAGAATCATTGATCCAATGATCATTCGGGATCCCCTCTAACCGTTGGATCCAAACTGTATTCAACCCAACACTGACCACTCAATGAGTAAAGAGGAAGGTGCACAACCAAACCCTTGAACGTCGAAGTTACGAAGTAATGTGAGCCGTAGATTCATGGATCTACGTGGATGCATCTAGATCGTGGGATGCAAGGGACATTGGAGGGCTATCAATGTGGATTGACGTGGCACCCTGACGTCACCCAGAGTGGCGTGGACCCACAATTGACGTGCCATGTGTCACCTTGATTTGTACGTTCCAAAGACCCTATGTGCCCATTAGAACATGCATGTGTCACCCCTGCCCTTTGCTATGTGTCATCCCCCTAGCGCATGAATGCTCGGCCAAAGGTTGGTGGAGTACCCAAGAATCTAGGAATTTGAGACTTCAAAAAGATTGGGAGGCTGGAACGTTGGGGATAAATCAATTGAAGGGTCGGACCCACCTATCCCTATCTTTGTGTATAATGCATCACCATGTGTAAGTTGGGACCCTTTGGGAGTCCAGGACATCGGGACTCCGGAGGATTGGGGTGCAGTGTCATAGATAAGCCGAAAGGCCCGAAGGCTGAAGCCACGTGGTGAGATTTTGGGCTCCTTTGGGAGTTTGGGATTTCAGGACTCTGGAGGATTTGCACACAGAACGAAAAAGAGGCACTCAGCACCAAAGTGTCGAACACTGAACTCCCCTCTAGATTATGTGTTCAATGAGGATTGATTTCTGTCGTTGGATTGGATGGTGGATGGACTTCCACCGTGGATGTAGGAATTTGGAGACGACATGTATTAGGTGGACCCACGTGTGCACCACATGACCCTTGACTAATGACAACAAAAGAGCTTTGGGAGGCCATAACTTGCAACCCAGAGCTCGGATTTGAGCCTGGTAGCAGTGATCCAGATTTAGGAGCGGAACAAAATGATTAACAGACTAAATACAATAAACACAGAGATATGAATAACAACACAGATATCCAGTGAACAATATCTTCTATTGAATAAATGAAATAGGCTGAAATTGTAAAACTGCAGAACTAAAACACTTGCTCGAATGGTGGTAGTTATCTCTGAGAAGAGATGTGGCTGCTACGCGCATTCAAATAAGCAAAATGATTCCAATGAGGCCCCAGAGGCCTTTTTGATATTACTCATGAATTCCAAAACCCTATCCATCCAAAAACCTAACCATAAGAGGTGAAACACAAAAAGTTATGTGGGCCCTTATGGGTAAGTTGGTATCTCAACTTCCTGTGGTCGTAACTTTTGCATACGACCTCCGTTTTAGGCGTGTGATAGCCCGTTGGAAAGGTATTTTAGAGAACTACACATTATGCCTTCAAACTTTGACTCCATCTACAATTTGATTGTGACGAGCCAAAAAAACATTGTTAAGGGCCCCAAAATGACCCTGGAAGTACAACAAGATGTGCTGACATGAAAACATACAAAATAAGCTAGTTGGATTAGGTGGGAGTTCACCAGTATCCACCTGGAAGATGTGTAGGGCTTCAGACATCCTTGGAAGTGTAGAACCCACCATTACAAAGAAGTACAGAAGAACGTGTTGAACTAAAATTGTCAAGAGGAGCCAGATGGAATAGGTGGGTGGCCACCAATATCCACATGGATTGAGCCTCGCCCCTTAGGAAGAAATGGTCTCCATTGTGTTGAGTTCCCCCATCAGGTGAGGAAAATTTTGTTGAATTTGGTCCCAAGTGAGCCACTTTCCTTGGTGTAGGAGTTGTCCTGCCTTGACAACCCGATAAAGCTGGATCCTCTGTTGGCGAGTGCCCTTTACCTATGTGTCCACTATCTGACTAGTGGATGCTTGTTCCATGTAGTCAGGGTTGACATCTGTCGGTGTCAGTTGTTATGCGATCTCTGAGGTGTCCAAAAATGGTGAAAACATGGCCGAAGGAGGTCCACATTGAACACTGGGTGCAATCCAAGGAAGGGTGGAGCGTTGAGCTCAAAAGCATTGCTACCCACAACCTTAGTGATAGTGTAAGGCCCATAGTGAAGTGGGCAGAGCTTTCGATGGGGCCTTATGAGACGCTCCTTCTACAAATGTAAGCATACGTTATCTCCAACCTAAAACTGGTGCGGTACCCTTTGTTAATCATGGCGCTACTTGTACTTAACATTGGATTTCTGCAAAATCTCATGGACCTATTGGCGGATGTGATAAATCCTCTCAATGACTCTGGTGGCTTTGTCGGTCTCAGATTGAACATGGGAAGATTTTTTTTGTGTGGTGGCAAGAGGTAGTGCAACATCAATGGGACCCAAGGGTTGGAATCCCAGCCCCACCTGAAATAGGCTATGGTTGGTGGAGCTATGGAGAGCCCTGTGGTAGTTGTGTTGAACATAGGGGATACTCTCATCCCACGTATACGAATGCTTAGAGTTGTACATGCGTAGGATGTGCACAATCATCTGATTAACGACCTATGTTTGGTTTTCTATTTGAGGGTGGAAAGCAGTGGATTTAGTGAGCTTGGTGTCCAACAATGACCAGAGACTCGACCAAAATGGGTTGAGGAACCTGTTGTTCCGGTCGGAGATGATGGTATGTGGTATCCCAAAATGGACCCACACTCGTTCAAAGAAGAGCTTGGCAGTATCTGCTACTGTGATATTCTTTTTGCATCCTTTGAGGATGGCCATCTTCGAAAACCGATCAATGACCACAAATACACAATCATTTCCTTTCTTGGTGGACGGAAGGCCAGACATGTAATCTATTTAGATGGATTCCCAAGGCTTCTCGGGAGTAGGAAGAGGGGTGTATAATCCTTGCTTCTTTATGGCTGGCTTGGCAATGGCACAAGCAGTGGACGATTTGATATAGTTGTTGAGGTCATGTCGAAGTTTTGGCCAATAAAAATGTTTATGAAGAACGACCACAATTTTCTTCACGCCAAAATGTCTTGCCATTCGACTGTAGTGGGCTTCCCAAATCAGCTTTGCACGCTCGCTTGTAGGAACATAGAGATGGCCCAGATGGCATAATAGTATGTCCTGAATGTGAAAATCAGTGACAATCGCACTTGTACCCAAGAGTTGATAGGTGGTGGTGAAGTCTAGATCTTGCTAATAAAGTTGGGGCCACTCAAATGCCTCATGTCCACAGGAATGGATCACAGTGGTGAGTGCAGCCACGGGAGGTCGACTGAGGCAGTCAATGACACGATTTGAGATCCATGTCTTATACTTGATGTTGATATGGAACTGTTGCAGGTAGGTGGACCACTTATGATGGTGGTCGTTCTGCAATTTTCCCCGTGTCTCTATGAATTGTAGAGGTTTGTGATCAGTGTGGATGATCGTCTCCTTTCCCATAATGTAATGTTTCCATTGAATACATGCTTGTACAATGGAATACATTTCCTTGTCATAGGTGGGGTATTTCTGAACTATCTGAGAGTGTCTTACTATGATATTCCACTGGATGACTGTGTTGAGTGAGAACTGTTCCTACATCATAGTCAGATGCATCAGTCTCAATATCGAATGATTGTTGTAGATCGAGCAAGGAGAGTACTGGAGTTGAGCACAAACAATGCTTCAGATCATTGAATGATCGTTGTTGTTCCTTCCCCCACATGAAATTTTCCCTGCCACCGCCCTTGGTCACCTGGCTTAGGGTCCATGCAATATGGGATAATCCCAACACGAACTGTCGGTAGAAGTTGGCCAGTCCCAAGAAGCTCTGAAGCTCGGTTAGTGTGGTCGGGGCTGGCCAGTCACAAATGACTTGGATCTTAGCTGGATCAACATGTACCCCATGCTCATCAACAATGTAGGCCAAGTATTGGATCTTGTTCATGCCAAAGGAGCATTTTTCCAAGTTGGCATATAGCTTGTGCTGCCGCAGAGTGCTCAAAACCTACTGAATATGCCGCATGTGCTCCTCCCAAGTTCTGCTAAAGATAAGGATGTCATCCAAATATACCACCAAAAAAGAGTTGGTGAAGGGTCTCAATACATCATCCATCAACCTCATGAAAGTGGCTAGTGCATTTGTTAAGCCAAGGGGCATGACCAACCATTCAAAGAGACCTTCTTTAGATTTGAAAGTTGTCTTACATACATCAGTTAGTTCGATGGGAACCTGGTGGTAGCCAAACTTTAGGTCAATCTTGTTGAAGAACTTTTCCTCCTTGATTTGGTTAAGAAGGTCATCAATCCTGGGAATTCGGTATCGGTTCCCGACTGTGATTTTGTTTAAGGCTCCGTAATCAATGCAGAGTCGTCAATTCCCTTCCTTCTTTTGCACCAGTACAATCGGGCTTTCGTAAGGGAAGGAGTTGGATCTAATGTGCCTCTTTTGAAGAAGCTCTTGGTTCTGACCCATGATTTTGTCATTTTCCATCAGCGGGAGACGATAGACTGGTCCATTAGGCAGAGGTGCATCGGGGGTCAGATCAATAGGATGCTTGACTTGGCAGTGCGTCCTTACCCACGAGAAGATGTCTTTGTACTCTTCCACAATCTTGTCCACTTGCTTCTGTTGCAAAGAGAGGCTCTGTGTAGAGACCAAAGATGTGGCAGCAACCTTCTGCTTACTGCGAGCATGGATCATAAAGAAGACGAACTTTCGGGTCTGTGAAATGACCTTACTGCATTTCTTAGCAGAGATTAAAGAAATAGTGGTAGGCGGTGCTACCTCTGGTATCTTGTACAATTGTCTACCCAAAGTAATAATAACACTGCGGGGTTTAGACTCATACACAACATGACGCTTCCACAAATATGGTTGTCCTAAAAGAACATCACAAACTTCAAGGGGAGTAATATCACACAATACCTCATCTTTGAAAGGCTTGATGTCATAGGGAAGACGACATTGTTGGCTGACACAAAGATCTCTTCCTTGGCGAAGCCAACCGATGGTGTAGGGTTGCGGGTGCGGTGTCATTGGTAGGTCCAGCCACTTGATGACCTCTACTGAAATTAGGTTCTTCTGACTGCCGCAATCGACAATGAAATGAAGCAGAACCCCCTTTACCCACATCTGTGAGTGAAAGAGGCATTCCCCTTACTCTGGTTCTTCTAGTTAGCTTGGCCGGAATTTGGTGGTAGCAACAGTGGCATTGGGTTTAGCATCGATAATTTGCTTCACTCCTTCGGGATTTGATTCAAAGTCATAATCGACCTATGACTCGAAAGTATTCAGCTCGGCCACGAGTGACTGCTTGGAGCGACATTCTTCATTGTTGTGCCAAGGGCTTTTATGGTACTCACACCATTTTCCAGTGTCCTTCTTTGTGTTCTCATTTCCCTTCTTGTGTGGTAGCTTGGACTAGTTGTACGGATAGTGGCCATCTTTGTTATGTCCCTTGTTATGTGGTTGGGGCCGCCTTTTCCCTGCTTCGACTATGAGGAGTTTGCAGATCCAAACTCTAGCCTCTTCTACTTAAATTTTTGCTCGATCTTAACAGCGTATCTATAAGCCATACCCAATGAGGCGATGTCCAGAAAATCCATTTCTGTTTGAATGTATCTATGCAAACATCCGCAGTATTTGAGCACCAAATTTCGCTCAGAGTCTTTGATACTCAATTTGGTGTGCAAGGTATCGAAAATATTGGTGAAATCTGGTATTGTCTGGTCCCTTTCTTGACGCAGGGTGGTCCATCTAGTGTACTGGTCCTCGTAGCTTCCAACAAGGTAGTATTGTTCTTTAATGGCATCCTGGAAGGAATTCCATGTATGGGCAACCAAAAATATTGCATATTCCTCTATGGCCCTTTATTCAGAGTAAGTGTCCCACCAGTCCTTAACATGGGGGACGACCTTGAGGAGTGTGAAAGTAACATTTTCCCTATTGGAAAAATTGTGGACCGAAAAATACCCTTCGAGTAGATTCAACCATTTATCTACAACATCTGCATCTATCAGTCCTTCAAATAATGGAATATCAAAATTTACCTGTACCTTGAAGGGGGTTGCATGGCCGCTTGATGAAGATGCTTCTCCTGTGAGAAGTCGCCGAATGATCTGCGCAAAGTTTTCCATCATTTCATTTATGTGTCGCGCAAGGGCTTCCTCAAGCAACATTTTAAAAATATCTCCTCCTCCATCATCTTTATTTTCGTCTCCCATGGGTTGTTGTCGGACTCGGCGTGACCAATATTGCAACGATTCGATTGGTTCGAGTCCCAACTTCTTGTACCCAGATCTTGTCAGGGATATGCACGAAGAAAAATAAATGAAGAGCAGACCGCTCTGATATCACTGATCCAGATTTAGGAGCAAAACGAACTGATTAACAGACTAAATACAATAAACATAGAGATATGAAGAACAACACAGATATCTAGTGAACAATATCTTCTATTAAATAAATGAAATAGGTTGAAACTATAAAACTACAGAATTGAAACACTTGCTCCAATGGTGGTAGCTATATCTAAGAAGAGATGTGGTTGCTACGCGCATTCGCCTGAGCAGAATGATTCCAATGAGGTTCCAGAGGCATTTTTGATATTACTCATGAATGTCGAAACCCTAGACATTGAAAAACCTAACCCTAGGAGGTGAAACACAAAAATTTATGTGGGCCCCTATGGGTAAGTTGGTACCTCAACTTCTTGGAGTCGTAACTTTTGCATACGAACTCCGTTTTAGGCACGTGATAGATCGTTGGAAAGGTCTTTTAGAGAAATACACATTACACCGTCAAACTTTGACTCCTTCTATAGTTCGATTGTGGCGAGCCAAAAAAACACTGTTAATGGCCCCAAAACGACCCTATAAGTACAACAAGATGTGCTGACATGAAAACATACAAAATAAGCCAGTTGGATTATGAGGGAGGCCACCAGTATCCATCTAGAAGATGTGTAGGGCTTCAGAAATCCCCAAAAGTGTAGAACCCAACATTACAAAGAAGTATAGAAGAGCGTGTTGAACTAAAACTGGCAAGTGGAGCCAGTTGGAATAGGTGGGTGGCCAGTAATATCCACATGGATCAAGCAGTTGTTAGAATGCTACAGGTGAGTAGAAGAGGATGAAGACCCTAGACAGAGGATTCAATATGTTTAAGGAAAGTGAAATTTTGATGCCCCATTCCTTAAAAAGGTACTTAAGGGTTTGGGTGTGTTACAAATTGGTATCAGAGCGAGAAACAACACTTGGCCTGGTTAGGCTCACGAAAGAGTCAAGTGATTATTTTATTTCTTATAAAACTTTAAGGGAGAGGGCACCCTGTCCTACCCTATCTAACATAGCATGATTCAAACACAAGCCTGGATGGGTCGGGGAACAATCATGAGACTAGTTCACCAAGGCTAAGATGATCCTGTTGAGAGTATTACTGTCGTACAAAAATTATTTGCATAAGTTCGTTGAGGGGAAGGATGCAGATTAAAAATCAGTGGGGATTTTACCCAACGAAATTGAATCATGTTAGACTGTGGCAGAAGAAGCCCATCATTTCTTTTGGAGAAATGATAGTCAGTCCTACAAAAGTGGGATTATGTCGAGGGGCATTAATAATAAAAACCTAGATACATATGGAGAAATATTGAACATGCAAATTAGGCATTTTATAACCTATGGTGGGTTGTAAGGTATGGTCTACTAATGGACCTTTTGATGAGATTGAACTTGTGTCAGCAGAAGTTAAATGTTGATAATGTTGCGACCTATTGCCTTAATAAGATGGGATTGTAAGAATTAATGAGAGATCGATGCAAGGTTTGATTAAGGAGGTGTCAAAACACCTTAGATGAATAGTGGGTCATATTGACATCTAGAGGTGGATGGTAGCCATATGGATATGATAGCTATAAGAGGGAGTTTAGGAAAATATTCGCTTGTAGAGATCTGTTGATGAAGAATGAATTGAGGCATGAAGAAGAGACTAGAAGTGGTTATCTTACTGCCTTGAGTTATGAATTCTGAATTATGGAAGGTTTTACGGTAGAAAGGGAAAAGTGACCCTTGTTGGTTATTGCCATGTAGAGAGGGAAACATCAGTACGAATTATGACTATGAGACTAGTCATATTATTGACTCTCACTTAATAACACTAATATTAAAACTAAAATATCAATGTGAATGAATGAGGTAAAAAGGAACAAGTGATGCACCTACATATATACAAATATGTGTATACATGCTTAAAAGAACAATATGACTGCAAGCTCTAGACTGAGACGGAAGCTCAATGTTGAGTGTCCCCGTGAGACTTTTCATAAGGATGGAAGCAAGATCCTTGGGAGGAGTATCTGGAAGTCTGATATGTCCATGCGTATGAATGACATGGAAAGGGTGCAAGTAATGAGCTTACATGATGAATGTTTGGGTTGTGTGAGTATATGTTGAGTGTGTGGATTTAATGCATTGTGAGGTTTCTTGATATGAATATTGATATTAAGGCCAAATATATATGAGTGATATTAAATGTGCAAGTGATGCACATGTATGATGTAAGAATATATGTATATTAAAGGCACAATATGACTTCATGGATGAGTAAAATGCAAGGCAATAATTTCACTTGCCAAGATTGAATGAATACCATGGATACATGACTGACTCATTATGAAGAGTCATGGAAGTTTCTTTTTGAGTTATAGCTTGAGGGGAATGTGTTCCATTCCCCCAGGAAAGGCTAGTATAAATATATGGAAGAGTAAATGAGCAAGGATGCTTTGTTGTCATGATAAAAGGCAACCTGATTATGCCTTTGAGGATCGCATGAGAATGATTGTGAACAATAATGAGTTAAATGATTTTAATGAAAGTATGTTTGTGAGCTGAAAAACATACCTATGGTAGATACACACAGACTTATGATTATGCATGTGGTTAAGTGCATCATGGATGTAAGTTAACAAAACAAGGAATATGTGTGGATAAACAATATGGAGGCACAACAAAGATGCATGTTTATATTTCTCATGGAATATTTGGTAAACAATTGAAGCTAACTCAAGGTTTAGGCTATCACAGATAGTGAAAGATTATGCAATAAGAAAGTTACATGCTAAAGGAGTCCCCGGTGGATGAACTATGTGAAGACTCTGTCAGGAGAACAAAGTCACAACCTTAATGACTGCTGAGAATTGAGCAGTGGGATACAAGCATATATATATATATATATATATATATATATATATATATATATATATATATAAGAATCTTGGATTACATTTTAAAACATCATGCATGAATGGAAGACTAACAAATGAATGTTGACCATTCTGATAACTAAATGGTAATGTGCAGAATGCACAGGTTCACGATTCATTATGAACAAAAAGTTTGTTATTAAAGCATGTTGATGTATTCAAAAGTTCAACGTGAGCCTAACGAAGGCTACTCAAGGAAAAGAGCAGGAAGATCCCAACATGGAGTAAATTGCAAAATCAAAGAAGGGAAAAGGGGGAATGTTTTTCTCACTTTAAAAACTTAGAATTGCTTACAGTTTTGTAGGTCTTAAAAGAGTAGTTGGGGGAGAAAGTACAACTGGAAAAAGGGAGAATGAATAAATAAGCATATTTAAATGAATGGGCTTGGTTAAGCCGTGATAAGTAAAGGTAGTGAGGCCTTGGAAAATAACTCAGTTGGAATGAAAGTCCAGTGCTATGTAGAAGGAGTTGGACGAGGGAAGAGTTCCTTAACCCCTTCCTTGTTGATTATTGTATTTCTCTGGTACAAGAGATTGATTTACTAATAAAAGTAAATGTTTTGACATCATAGTTATGATGATTGTATGACAGTAGAAACAATTGAGAATCGTTTGTGTTTCACTCATGGAAACATTAAAGATAATGCAATGAAGTGCATAAAAATATGCTAGGACATATATGAAAAATGTTTTATTGATTTGAAGGCTATGATACAAGCATTTTTATCTACATGACACTAATATATTTGTGGTGTATGTCATGTGTAGAAAGAAATTGGAAATGTTAAGAAATACAATTTCCAATGATGGACAACCTCAAGCAGAGGACGACTACGAGAAGGATGTCGTTAAAAGGTTGTTGAAGGGACTTTAAAAGTCCCCATAAAGCACCACTGATGGGGTAATATCAGAGAGGGTGCTAGCAGCCAGAGAAGGTATAAAAATGTTTATACCTATGTGGAATAAGGTGTGGAGGGATTTGGTAAGAATCCTCTGTGAAGTATTTTAATTTTTTACTGATACACAAATAATTTTGAGTGGCTATTGGATACTATTGCTACCCAAGCATGGTTAGATTCAGGAAAGAAGAATCTGAATAATAGAGAGAGGAAGTCTATGCCAGACAAGGATGAGTTATAATCCTTGCAAGAAAATGCATGAGTAAAGAGTACCATGGGTACGATAACCAATCTAGGGAGATTGGGAATAAAGGTGCTCATAGGTAGCACATTGCATGGAAAGCACTGAGGAAATGCATGTTTGCATGAGAGGGAAAGAAATGCATTTCCATCAAGGAAGGATGACCTTCCACTACTCCACTTGAATTGTGTAGTTTATAAAGAAGGGAAAATTTGGGTGGCCATGAGTGTTGGCACCCTGGTTACTACTCAAGGAAGAATGCTTGGGTGCATTCAAGGGAAACTTTTAGTTTCATATGTACCGATTTGGGATCGTGATCATCCTGTAGGAGAAAGCACAATCCTGCTGCAATAATGAATGAGAATGAATAATCCATATGGTGAAGAGGTTGGTTAAGCTCCAACACACCATGGAAAAGTGCTTGCCATAAAGTGTGGCAAACTTGAAATCAATGCAAGGGTACATTGGGTATGAATGTGGCCATGAATGTTGCCACATTGATTAAAGTCATTTGATATTTGAATTGCATTTGTAAAATTTAGTATATTAAAAGGATGCATATGTAAATAATGATATTTCCTTTTGCTTTGTATCCTTGAATAGATGAAAATGACTTGGATTGTTAGTATGCATGGTTTTGAAACTATAAAGTGCATGAAAATTAAAAAAATTGTTTGGCTGAGGAATGATGAAATGGTAGGAAGAAAAGGATATTGGATATGGAAGTGTTGTAAGCCCATCAGGAAGACAAATTTTCTACTAAGCAAAACTACTATGTGAAGGAAATTCCCATGCATGTGAATCTGGTCCCTATGCGGAACAGATCTGAAAATAAATGTGGAATTTGGAAATCTGTGGGTGACGGATTTGCAAGAAAAAATAAATTTCGAGTTTGAAATTAATGATAATATCTCATGATTTCTGTATACCTATGATACAAGTGGAACGAAAAAGATTTGTCTAGGGAGGACAGGCGAAGGGTGTCAAGCTAGAAAGCATGAAAAAGGCTACTGTTGAGATAGGAGAGCCATGTTGTAAGCCATGATCGCCCTATAATATGTTGTGTTGTGGCAACACAAGCCGGAGGGACGCCTCAGTAGAGCAAGTCTGAGGGATGCCTCGACTGTAAGGCTCAATGAAGTCTTTAGAACTCTTCTTGTGCGAGAAATCCTTGGCAAGGTAAGATGGATCACCCGAGGGACTGTATAGCAGAGAAGGGGATGCCTGAGCATGGGTCTAGAGGGTGAGTGATCACAACGAAGAGGAGACTTTGATAATTCTTATAGACTATTGATTGGGATCATGCACCCAATGGGTATGTCCAGTAAAAACAATGAGCCAAGATAACAAGACAACCATGTGGATGCGAATCCACGAACTTCACAGATAAGTATTGTGCTAGATTTCAAAATTTTCCTCTTGAATTTTGCTCAACAATAAAATGTTTCCGCATGAAATTGTGATTAATATGCTTGTTGTCCAATATTATTGAAGGTAGGTGATGAAGGCCAAGAGTCTAGAAAGGACCTGACCAAGAAAGAGGATCAAGATTTATGAAACAACCAAATGACAAAGGCATGACAGGTGTTACTGAGAAAGAACATCGAGGATGATGTTCCTTTTTAAGGGGGAGGGTATTGTGATAACCATGTTTCCCCCAGCTTGTAATTAATCATTAATTATGATCACCATGCTATGGCATGGGAACACTGTAAATATATTATTGTTTAGATTTCCAATAACTGACTGTGGGGGTGAAGCCTCGAAGTACTGGCCATGATATCACTAGAGGAAAGAGCAAGGAAACCATAGAGAGGGTTCATTATGTCAAAATGAGCCAACCTCTCTTTGTTGAAATAATAAGCCTCATCCATATTCCAAGTAAGAATAAGTTAATGAAATAAGGACCGGTGGTTGAATAATCAACTACCCCCATGAATGGAAGCACGGAGGGTCTGACTGACGAGATAGAAGACTATCAACCCAAAGTACCACAGGGTGCAGTTTTCCTGTAGGCCCAGACTAACCCGGGTTTTCTTCTAACAAAAGTAACAAGACAGGTCCATAACCTTCCTGAGGAGTAGAAAGGTGGGCAAGAAGACACACAAAGGCAGACAAGAAGGAGACGCACCGAGGGGAATACGCGACCCATATATGCATAAGAAAAGAGGAAGAGAGTGTGAGGCTCTCCAGTTGAGAAGAAGAACTGGAAGCTTGATAAGTTGTTCTGATTACAGAATAGAACAAGAGAAAGGATATCTGAGAATTTGCAAAAGACATGACCTGAGAAGAAGTTAGCGAGATTGATGTTGAGGGAGCATCTGATAAACCTTGCAGAGGCTATGACACAGAGAGAGAATCTATGAGGAATTGCAAGACATGTTGTGACAAAGAGAGAGAGAGTTTTTGAGAAACTATTAAAGTTCCCTAGTGATATCATGGCTTGGCACGGGGGTGGCTAGAGTGTTATGAATGAATGAATCTGAACCTATGGTTGGGTGGAAAGGTGAACACCTACATTCAATTGGTTGGTGATCGAATGTAACCGATAAGTATTCTTTTATCCCATGTGTGAGAATTGAAATAATGAATGAATGATTGTGTCTATGACTAAGATTTATAGTGTTTGAATCATAATGGTAATGCTTATTATTCTTCTGTAAACCCCTACATTTGAATGGTTTTCTAATTGCAGCAAGAGAGTTGTTAGGTGTGGGTCTGCAAATAGACCCAAGAATAAGGTAAAATATTTGTATTGGTTGGAAAATCCTTAAAGGAATTTCCCACATATTAACCTTGTAATGCTAAGAGTCGGGGTAGCTTTAGCTGAAATACTTCAGTCCTATCAGTCTCTCGAACTTACCTTCATAGGATTACTGAATTCGGGCTCTGTGGAGGGAAGGCGCCTCCTTCAAACCACCCATCTGTGTGACCGGGGGCTCATGTCTACGACCCTAACCAAATAATGGCTAAGGGTAGAGTGTGCAACCTTAAGGCTTGCCAGAAAAACCCATATGATCAAGACCTTGGAACCCTTTGCTAAGTCTAAAAGGAGCTAAGCTCTTTTGGCTTCAGAGCTCCGGGAGTTCGAAGCTCCAGGATACTATGACCTTAAAACCATCAAAACCCTCGATTGTCGGAGTTGCGAAGTATTGTGGGTCATCGATCTTCGGATCCTTCGGGATCCCTCTCAATCGTCTGATCATGGGGATGCGCATATCACGTTGGCAGCACGTGGGGGGTCCATGTGTCAAGCAACGGTGATGCCATGTGTGGCAGAGCAAAGGGATGTCAAAGACTTAAGGCAAGCACCACGTATCTCGCCAACGGGTCTCAGGTTGATAGGTGTCCCTCTAGTAGTGGCCTGATACTGAGACCAAGGGACCCCTGAGCTATTGATGTGAGTTGTGGATATGGGTAGTCGATTGAGAACCCTTCTTGACCATTCGATCAACCAGTGGAGGGACTCGCGTACAACACTTCGGTGAAGTCCCACTTCAGGAGAACAAAGCTGCTATAGCGCCAAAAACTCTGAACGTCGAAGTCACGAATCAACGAGAGTCATTTATCCAATGATCATTCGATATCCCCTCTGACTGTTGGATAGAAACCATGGTCAGCCTGACGCTGACCACTCCGGGAATAAAGAGGAAGGTGCACAACCAAACCCCCGAATGTTGAATTTTTGAAGTAACGCAAGTCGTAGATTCATGGATCTACATGGACGCATCTCGACCGTGGGATGTAAGGGACGTTGGAGGGCTATCAGTCTGTAGTGACGTGGCACCCTGATGTCACCCAAAGTGACGTGGACCCATAATTGACGTGCCATGTGTCACGTTGATTCATACGTTTCGCATACCCTATGTGCCCATTAGAATGTGACAGGTGTCACCCCCTGACAAGGACACGTGTCACCCCCGACCTTCATCGCATGCCATCCCCCTAGCACATGAATGTTCATCCAAAGGTTGGCGAAGTACCTGAGACTTCGGGAGTTCGGGACTTCGGAAATATTGGGAGGATGGAATGTTGGGGCTAAATCAGCTGAAGGTTCGGACCCACCTTTCCCTGTCTCTGCGTATAATGCATCACCACGTGTAAGTGGGGACCCTTCGGGAGTCCGGGACGTCGAGACTCCGGAGGATTGGGTTGCAGCATTGTAGATAAGCCGAAAGGCCTGAAGGCCGAAGCCACGTGGCCAGATTTCAGTCTCCTTCGGGATTTTGGGATTCCAGGACTTCGGATGATTTGCATGCAGAACATAAAAGAGGCATTCAACGCCGAAGTGTCAAACTTCGAACTCCCCTCTAGCTTATGTGTTCAATGAGGATCGAGTTCCACCGTTGGATTGGACGGTGGATGGACTTCCACCATGGATGTAGGAATTTGGAGACGGTACATATGAGGTGGACCCACGTGGCCCTTGACTAATGACAACCAAAGAGCTTCGGGAGGCCATAACTTGAAACCCAAAGCTAGGATTTGAGCATCATAGCAATAGTTAGAATGCTACGGGTGAGTAGAAGAGGATGAAGACCTCGAACAAAAGATTCGATATGTTTAAGGAAAACAAAATTTTGATGCCCCGTTCCTTAAAAAGGTACTTAAGGGGTTGGGTGTGTTACATCATTCTTCCACTACTATGTTTCATTGTTCACTAGAGTAGTGTTTCTACTGTGATCCTATGGAAAGAGTGAAGGGAGCCACAAACAATATAAGGATCAATCCTATGACAAGAGTGAAGGGAGAAATGTAAGAGTGATCCTTAGCATCTTTTAATGACTTTCCTCAATTTTTGGACAAGAGAAGTTAGTACAATGGATAAGAGAAGAATCAATAGAGGTTAGTAAAGAATGGGATTTTACATCATCAATCTTCCCTTATTTTTCTATTCAAAAGTTTCCAGGTGATATATGAAGAGGATAATCATGATCAAGAATCATATAAATGCATATAAACATTTATATTAGGTGTTACAATAATTGTAATTGAAACACAAAAATAGACCTTCCTCATATTGCATTTTAAAGAACTTGCAACAATTTGCACTTCAATCTTACAAGAGTAGTTATTTCCAAAAATGCTTCATCATGTCATTTTTTACCAACATCTTAAACCTTACTAACCCACCATCAAAATATTTTCATATATGTCTTCCTCTTTTAAACTAAGAATATAACCCTGCATGTTTCACACCCTACACTTTAAATACTTAATTGGCAATGTTATCATAATATGTGGCATTTTTGCAAAGCCTTCACAAGATGCTTGATAAATGTAACATATGGAAGTAATTGCCACTGTCACCTAAGTAGTTACTTCAATGTATTGAGGTCTAGCACAAGGGAGGCTTCCCTAGTAACCTCAAAGGATCCTACAACAAGTCAAGACAAGTCTACAAGCCCTTATCTTGGCTACTTTATTGTACCACCAACTAGGTCAAGGTTCAAGGATAGGTCGAGGTGGTTTAAACAAGGAAAATTTAATGTGTATGTGAGGGGTGTTTCTAAGACAATCAATGATAACTATCAAGTCGAAAGAGTAAAGCAAATGCTTTGAAACACTAGCTATCAAAGAAGGACAAAAATGTTGTAATAAAACTTGAACAAAGAGATGACTCACTTCAACAATAACAAGTTTATGATAGCAGAAATAAAATAGTTATAAATTAGTAAAGATGTAAATGGGAAAGATGTTAAATTCAAGCTAAAAAACTAGCAAACCAATAACCAATGATTGCTGAAATGAAATAGCATGAAACTACTTCAATGAATTCAAGATGTCAAGCCCTAATGGATGAAAATTGCAATAATAAATTATGTTAGAGATGATTCTAGGTTAAAAAATGCAATTAAACCCTATACATTAGGCTAATAATGATTAAAAATGAAGGATGCAATGCAACTAAAGCTAAATCTAACACAAGATGTCAAGGAGAGAGAGAGAGAGAGATAGGGTTAGAAGATCACTTGCAAACGAACAAGACTAGTGTCATTTTAGTTCCCTGGGCATATGGAGTCTAACATGCAACCTATATGGAGGGTAAAAGCAAGTGAAAACTTAGGAATCAAAACTCTAGAGGAGTATAATCACAACCTCTAAAATTTAATTAGTAAGGGTAAGTCCATGGGAGTGCAATCAAAAGCACTAAAATCAAACTTATATGCTTCAAAAAGCTTAAAATGAATGAAAACAAGGGAAGGGAGGTCAATTGCAAGCCTTCCTAGGGTTCCAAAACACAATTTATCCAAGGAGAACAAGATACCATGCAAATTATCACCAATTTTATAATGCATTTAATTAAAACACCAAGAACAAACCATCAATACTTGGAAATAACACTTACTAGCCAAGTTGTTGAGCATGAGGAAACCCTAGAACGTGAATCATCCATGAGATCACTCTCCAAGAGGTGCACACAAGAACTCCATGAGGATAAAGAAGTATAGAAGACAAGATAAGTGATTCTTCACAAGTGTTAGTTATGATTTACAAGTGAGGAAGCACTAGCATATATATATGAGGAAACCCTAGCGCTTTACCTTTCTCTATGCCCCTAAAAATCATAATATCCATGATACAAGGTGGATAGATATATGCCGACCCCCAAAATAGCATCCAACATAAAGATAAAATGCAAATACACCAAAACTTCCCCTCAAAACTCAACACGTGTGAGAGAGAAGGTCAAAATGAAGGTGATGTCATCTCCTCTAAAGGTACAAAGGCCTCCAAAGGCCATGTCTCCTCTCAAAGGGTGCAAAGTATCATTAAGAGTCATATCCCCTCATCCAAAGGTCATGTCTCATTATCAATCAATGTTAACTCATCACCATTAATGCTATGTTGTCCTAAGCAAGCATCAATCCATATCAAGCATGATGCCATCATGAATATGTTAAATGTCCAAGGGATAGAGTGTGACATCATGAGGGGAAAGATCTTCACAACCTCTCGAAAGAGGTGTACTATCCTCATTAATGTTCATGTCATCAGCCCCAAGTTGGCATCCTCAAAGGGAACAATGTCCATGATGAGGGGCTTCCTGCCCCTCAAGTAGCCCATCAAGCCATATCTGCAACGTTCAAGGTCCAAGAGGTGTGGGAAGGTGTCCTAGGGTAAGTCAAATCATCAAAGGACCCAATGCTTTGCATCAAGGGACCAACATCCTCTATATAGTGCACAATGTCCTGGGCATCATCATGAAAAAGTTCTCCAAAGGACCATGCCAAGGGTGTATCATGATCAACAAGGTTCACATAATCAAGTAAATCCAACATTACAAGATACAATAGTCATTTGGATCATACACAGTAGGCCACAACTTAATACAAAAGTTGTTGAGTCACAAAATTACCATCTTTTGACATCCTTTTCCCCTTATTTTTAATCACTTTCCGCTTACCCATAACCTTGTTTTAATCCGTTTTAATTCTCATATGCGGGATATAGGCTCAAGGTGTCTTCCATTTTCATTTCTTTAGTATTTTGATTGAATTTATGATTAAACATTAGAAAAAAAAATGTATTTAGCATTTATCTTTGAAAAGCATGTTAGTTTGTTGGTTATGCAGGAACAATTAAAGCTTGTAGTTGTTGTAGGATAAATTGAAAATTGTAGCATATCCATATTTGAAGATTTGTGAAATGGGTCCTCAATATTTTTGGTGTGAGGCATCATCAAGTCAAAACAAAAAATCTCCAAAAAAAATCTCAATAACATAGATTGTACTTTGAGAAAAATCAATGATTTACCAAATCTGAATTTATTTACTCTTGCTCAAAATCCGTACAGTCAACAAATTTGAATTCCTCTTCAACCACCAAAGATATGCCATGGATTTGGGATCATCGGTCAACTGTTGATACTGAGAGAGGGGTGAATTAGTATCAAGTGCAATTTAAAACCTTTTTCATTTTATACTTAAACCATTCAACTATATCCAATGAGCAATGAACAATAGTATAAGAGTTACACCCATACACCATAATACACCATGCACAATATATGAGAAATAATCAATAGTTATTGTTCAAGGGAAGTAATGACTTCCAAAGGTAACTACAGCTTCCAAATGTAAATGGAGGGATAAACATCCAAGAGGAAGATACAATCCTCAATATCAAGAGAGAGTTGAACTCTCCATCCTTGCCCCTTCCTTCCACCCAAGAATATATGAGAGATAATAAAACTTTACATTAAATCATCACCATCAACCAATCATTACATAGAACCTGATAATGCTTTTTGAGACTTCTTCAATTTCTGCAATTCTTCAATTATTGGAGTACTCTGATCCTATAGATAATATTACTCAATGTATTCTCTGAAACTCCTCCAAGTTTCACTCCTTGAATCCTCCCCAAAAATAAGTTATAGAAAGAATGGTAGACTTTATTCAATTCTGGTCTATTCAGGAGACCGA
>ML801871.1:166632-178779 GCA_009831015.1 Picea engelmannii | reverse complement strand
TTGAACTCTCCATCCTTGCCCCTTCCTTCCACCCAAGAATATATGAGAGATAATAAAACTTTACATTAAATCATCACCATCAACCAATCATTACATAGAACTTGATAATGCTTCCTAAGACTTCTTCAATTTCTGCAATTCTTTAATTCTTGGAGTACTCTGATCCTGTAGATAATATTACTCAATGTATTCTCTGAAACTCCATCCTCCCCAAAAAGAAGTTATAGAAAGAATGGTCTTTATTCAATTCCGGTCTATTCAGGAGACCGAACTTGTACATAATGCCCCGTGCTCAATATTTAACATCTGATTCTGAAAATCACACACAAGAAACTACAGTCTGTACTCTTTCTAATTAAATTTGTCCCACATCATTTGGACTCTCGATGAAGAAGTTATGACTATTTTACCCGGAACACCTGTTTATTGACTAGCTTCAGGACTGGTCACAAACCCTATCTTCCACAGAGTGTATCTCCATAATTATAGTGAATCAAGAGCTGAACGTTTTACCAGAGGTACCTTGATATGTCTTCTCAATACCATAGCGATTTCACCATCTGAATCGTTCTAGAAAAAAAGTTATAGCAAAAATGGTAAGATGACCTGAAAATAACATACCTTAAAACACATCACCAAAAGACTTCATCTTGAAATCCGGCCTTCTTTACTTCTTCTTTCCTCTGAAATTCAACTTGTATCAAAATGAATGTATAATGATGTTTATTTATACCATTTATGTCACTTCCTTTTAACATTAGGGCCGACCTGACACTTTCTTATTTTGTAATTATTTTCTTTAATTATCTTCAGGGCCTACATGTACTTCCTTCTTCAATTCACTTTGTCATCTTCAAAAATTCATTTCTCCTCAACCATGAGGATCGACGTGACGTGCCACATACCACTGGAAACAACATGATGTATATTATCCATTCATGGGTGTTGTATATGCATGTGCATTGTCCTTCATGTCCAAATACCTTTATCAATCTTGTGGTCCAAAACCCATGACTAGGGTTGACAACAATGACAACAACCAATCTTCCAACATCAACTTTTGTGGATATAGAGAGAATCTTGGAACTCTTGATATGATTAGATTTGAATTGTTAGCAAGGATCTTGGAGTTATTTATGAGATGATTTTTAGTTGCTAATCATTAGCAAAAGTTGTAACCACATGAGAAGTTTGTGGATCTGTATTTAATTTATGTTTCTAGCAAATCTGTGTATAAAAGAGAGTGCCATATCCATACTACGGGGGAGGACTCTTAGAGCATAGTACAAATTATGATGGAATAAACCATTTTCTTGAGATCTTCTTTAACATAGATTACACATTTTTAATTTTCTATGTAAAGCAATTTGATTTAATTTGATATTGTTGTAGTTTGATCCGCTGCCTTGGTCTTGGTAGGCGGAGCTCACTCCAATGGGATCATGGTAGTCTTTTGTGTCTCTGCATGTTCATTTTTTTTTGTGGTTCGATTTCTTTTATAGTCTTTTTAATTTTCCACAATGCAATTTCCAACTCAAACAATCATTAATTAAGTTGTATCACAAGTATGCCAAACAAAGAATCATTGCAAGAAAGTTCAAATCCCGAGGATGGAATAACTAAAATGCAACTTGATATTTCAGCATTTGTGGATAGAGTAGGATATAACTTAGTGGTGCGTTTTATTTCCACAATGATTATTTTCAATTTACAGATAAGTTTTCTTTTATCAAAGCTTGCCAAAAACAAGAATGGTGATTCATGGAAAATGAATCATGCAAAGAGATAACCCAATGACAGTAAGGTCCTAGTAGCATGATTGGTGCTCAAGTACATAATCATTACCAAGAGTGATTGAAGCTAAGCTTTGATTTATGAATTATGCCGTGTTTCTTTTCCGCAATGTCATTTCAATTTGTAGATTAATGATGCAATTTTCATTTCTCAGAAGCATATTAGATAAACTAGTGCAAGTTAGGAAATATAAGCCTACGCATACGGTGCATGACATCTCACATGTTTACAAACTCCAAATTGATAATTAAATGAAACAGGATTTAAGCCTACAAAGGTGGTATATAAATTGATTGTCAAAAGTCATGTAAGCAATTCACATTAAATATCTTCTTCAAACTTCACACTGGCTCAAGACTTTATGCAATTTTCCAAGTTTGGGTATGGGAGGGCCATCACAAGATCCTATTAGGTGTGCCAGTACCCAAGTAGAGGAGTAGTTCTTGAGAAACCCTTCGAAGTCTAAGTATAAGTGAATGAGGTGGCATAGAGTTTACTTCACGATAATGGTGTCATTGACATGCAAGGCCACATGTGGTTTCAGCTCCATGTGCGCCTTTGTAGAGGGAGCGATTGGTGCTTGAGTTACCCTTTCCTCGACAATGTGTGCATTCCAAACCCTTTTTTCCTTTTGATATTCTTTTATTGCTTTGCAAGTGCCACTATCAAGTTCATGATTTTGTTATCTTTCTTACTGGGATTAATTCCTTTTAATTTGACATGCATCCAATGTGTTAGGACTAGAGGCGATCACCTAATAGCGAGGGGGTAGAGCTTAAACTGACCCTTCGACTTTTGATTTGGTCATTTTTCATCCCATCATTTCTTCTTTCTTTTGTAGCATATTTTTTTTTCTTTTTACCAGCTACATCAACCATGACATTCTATCCCTTCTTCTCATGGGAGGATGAAGGCATGAACCTTTTTTGGATACATGTAACAACCATTTCCAAGAGATGGGACAATAAAAGGAAAATAGACGGATTTTGTTAAGCATGGAAGGGAGTGGTACGTTACCCCTATCAAATCCTCCTAGTAGTACCTCTGTTCCATAAGAGTGACAACACTGGACTACAACACATATGATGGCCAACTTGGTGAAACAAGGAGAAAGGCATAACTTCCAAGCAATCACGATCCATTATCTGACTTCAACCCATGATCCTCACCTAAGTGCCTAATGCATTAAATGTAACACTTTATATGAAACAATGACTAGTGTACCTCATGTGATGGGTCACCATCATCTAATGAACCATATTGATCAAGTGAAGTGGTTGAAAAATGAGGAGGGGAGAGACATATGAGGGTATATTTTTAATAGAGAATGTTGATGATCATCTTTGGGATGACTGTCTTCATTGTGGGCCATGAGACATGATCTCCTTTAATTACCCTTAGGTGAGAGGGGGTAATAGACACTAAAGATAGGTAACACCTATGAGAGGCGGTTGTTGTTGGATGAAATAATCTTCAATGCAATTGTTCATGGGTGCTATCCATCAAATCATGCATGGATAACTTTGACATGGAAACAAATCAGAGCATGATGAGCTCAATTCACTACGTGAACATTTTACTGGAACCCTAAAGTGATAGGTTTTCTCTCCAAAACCTTGTTACCACCTGCAATATTTTTAACATGAAGGTAGAAATAATATTTTCCACGAGGGTGTTTTTGATTCGGCTGTGAAAGAATAAACAAAACATCTAGGGAGATTAAGCCTCTCATCTAAATGGATTTAGGTTAATAATCTCAATTGAGTTGTTCCACAAATGAAAACTACTCAACATAAAAAAAACATCATCAATATCCATACAATGTAATGAAGCTTTACAAACCTATCCATATCTTGAAGGACACTGTAGTAATACATTTTGAATTGATTATAGTAAACAAAAAGAGCATAAAAAATTGTTTATTTAACTGTCTTATGCAACTACAAAGATATTTCTTTTTGATATAGAAATACAACATTGATTATCAATGTTAGTATACTTAGGTTAGCATCTATCTAAAAGCTATTTATTGTTGTTAAGAAATCATAGTTTAGATTACCATTATCATTAGCTTCTTTCTAGATTTGGAGAATCTTGGCATGGGAGATATCTGGAACTATTTTGGTGTTTTAGTCTTCTTTCGAAGTAAAAGGCCTCTTCATCACCGCTTTAGAACAATGATCAAAATGAAATAAGGGGCCATGTATTGAAAGATTGACTGACAAAACATTAACACCCAACTTTAATTATATAACAAAAACCTTATTTCCAAGCAAAAATCAATCCTCACTCCTTGCATATAAATAACCAATCTTAAAAAATTAGCCTCAAAAACCAATTTTCAAGCCTCCCAATTCAAAATTACAGCACCCATCTTCTACCAAAACCTTCAGAAAACCATTATCCTTAATTTACTAAGGCCAAATTTGAATTGATATATGCATGCTTCATCTTTCTCCAAAGCCCAAATAAGCTTTCTCGGCAAATACATATCACAGATCCCCATAACACATGCACACCATTTCAACAAGTTTCGACCCTTGGACTAATCCTGCAACCCTTTAGTAGACAAACATATCAAATTAATTGCAAATATGCATGTAACTCTAATGCTCTTTTACACTCTGAATATACAGATCAATACAAATGCCATTGTTTTCATCCAATGGTGGTGTGATATATTCAAANTGATATATTCAAAAAAAAAAAAAAAAAGTAGAGATGTGCACATGTTGATATGCATGCAATGCATTTTTGTACAACTTGCCACCATGGTTTCTAGACTTCATTTGACATATGTTCCTATTTTGTAACGGTGGCTCACCCTACACTCTTGGATACATGCATGATGCAAGGAAACACTAATAATTTATCCCATTTTTTACGGGGTCTGTTGACATATCACAACACTATTCCTTCATGTGGAGTGTTTCATCTTTCTTTATATTTTTTATTTCCGTGTTCACACATCCTCATAATTTAATGTGTACGTGTAATTCAAAAGTGCCATGGTTGATTCACTTGTCTAGGATATGTAGTTAGCACTTGTTTGCTATGAAGTTCTTTGTCCTTGCGAGCACTAGGTGTCAAAAAAATTATATGCATTTGAAATTGGTACATTTGAAACTCCTAAGATATTGCCAGTGTGTACTACTCTCCTACTTTCACAATGGCTCATAAGTTGGAGCTATCGCTGCAAAATTCGCCATACAATCTGAATCAAATGCAACCAATGGTGAGATTCTTAATAAATTGATGTTGGTGAATCAACAAGCTTTGCTTTTGCTACAGTGCAACTCCCTTCCGGTGTTGGTGGATGCACTGGTAAGAAGAAGACTTCCATATAATCAGACAATTGTCATATGTTTGCAGTTAGTCAAAATTTTCAAAACTTATACCTTCTTAAGTTGAAGATACCACTACAAAATTCGCCATACAATTTGAATCGAATGCAACCACTAGTGAGATGCTTAATAAATTGATGTTGGTGAATCTACAAGCTTTTCTTTTGCTACAATGCAACTCCCTTCCGATGCTGGCGGATGCACTAGTAAGAAGAAGACTTCCATATAATCAGAAAATTGTCATATGTCCGCAGTTAGTCAAAATTTTCAAAACTTATACCTTCTTAAGTTCAAGGAGAACTTATATCTTAGTATCTAAATTCTTGTGTTGACTATCATGAAAGATAAATATACTAGATAGTTATAATCTATAGTTTTTATTATTTATGTAGTAAAAAACCAAAAACTTTCCAAAAAACATTACAACATTATAAATGTACCATAAAACATAATACCATAAACATTATAAACTAAGTTTTTCAACATACCATTGTTAAATTGTGTTATTCTTTCCATCTTAAATATATCGAACATGATATTGTGTTTTAAAAACTATTAATAATCATTCCTCCTAACCACCCAAACTAAACCCTAAACCTAATTAATCTATATTCTATTATCATATAATCCATTTAAATACTATTACTTAACACCACACAAATCGTCATTAACTTGTATTCCAATATTCCAATATACATTATATCGTTTAACCTACAACATTTTCGAGCCTTATTACTGAAGGCCACCATTTTACATATATGAACACACAAATTATTGTGTTATTTTCCAGCGAGCGGAGCATTAATGTGAAACGAAATCAGGAGCCGCC
Organism: Picea engelmannii; assembly: GCA_009831015.1. Classification (NCBI taxonomy): domain Eukaryota; kingdom Viridiplantae; phylum Streptophyta; class Pinopsida; order Pinales; family Pinaceae; genus Picea; species Picea engelmannii. The sequence continues at coordinate 172,812 of ML801871.1, read as the reverse complement.
TAAGAATAACTCCATTTAGGGCTTTGGCGCTTGATTTAGCACGAATTGCTCTCTAAATATAGCGATATTTCTGGAACTCTCGGACATCCTCCTCCAAAATATGTATACGTTAACCTCTGTGGCTTTTTCTCGCTAGCCCGTCCTGTTGCGCTTTTCATTCAAAAGGGAAGAACGTTCCTCTAGTATCGATCCCGAAATGTTCTTTCGAGCATTCTAAAGCTTTTTTTCCTTTTCAGAAATGCGGTTTCTGTGAGTTGCTAGTGCAGGAATTCTCACGATAATTTTCATTGAAGGCGGGAATGATGCAAAGCGTAAGTAATTGTTTCTCGCCAACCTATTTGCTGTGATCATTTGATAGCTTTCTCTAACATTGTTTTTTTACTGATAATGCTTTGTTGTGCAGAGCCATGGAGGCTTAGAATACCCGGCGCATATTACATTTTCCAAATTCAAGTACAAGCTCCAAAATCTCATCACAGAAGTCAGGCAACTTCGAGTAAAATGAAACTCCAGCGTTTCTTTCTGTTTTTTGCATGCCTGAAATATATGCAAATTCGACTGATTATGTTATTTGACAGGTAAAAGAGCAAAATACGAGGAGAGACTTGGAAATTCTCGTCCAGGTCCGTACAATTAGAGCTCCTGTCCAAATACTCTTTATGTCGAGGTATTTGCAGTAATATAGGTGCTTCTTTTTAAGCTTTACCGCAATGTCACTATTCTTTAACGCAGAAACAGAGAAATGATGAAGCGGAGCAGCAGAAAAAGTTTGCAGCTCGTCATGCTGAAATAGCCGCAGCTGATAAAGTCCGGTCGAATTTGGAAAACAAGGTACGCCAAAGGTTCAATCTCTGTCGGGAAAATGGTAAAGAATGGGAATAACTATTACCGAGGCTTTCTCTGTGAAGGAGCTGGTTTAAAAAGTTTGATATATAGAACTAGGTTAGATAAATTTATATAGTTCGTATGACATTCCTTGTCAGGTGCCTTAAAGAATGGAATACATTATAAAATCACGATGCTCAAAATTACCTAAGCCTACTCATTATAGACGTCTTTGAGAGAATTCGGTCAAAAGCTAGCAGTAAAGTGCTTAAATTTTACGGAAGATGCGTAGAAGCTGAAGGCTATGTATGGTAGGGTTTCGTGGACAAATAATAAATCCCTTTTGAGGTATACGATGAGAAAAATTGTATATCATGCATCTTTGTGCATTGAGCAATGTAGCATCCCTCGCCGGATACTATCTAGAATACAGATTACATAACAGAGCACAATTTTTTTTTCATTAAAACAAACATTCTTGTCCCCTCGGTTTCTTTTGGTGTTAATGTATTATTACGCCCGTTACAACTCTATGGTCCATGTATTAAATGCCTGGCCCACCGGCCTCTGGACGGGTGGCATAGCTCAGGTCTTCATGCGGGCTTGACTCCTCAACCGAGACCAAAATCTTTATCAACAACGAGCTGCCCAGCATGCCGCCGCTTGATCTTCAATATGTCCCTGAGAATTAAGCGATTTAAAATTTTAGCTAGGGCTTCAAGACTTCAATATGACGTCATTTTACTTATTTTAAAAGGCACTTAATTCGCCAAAGGGCTTTTATAGGAAGAGAGGGCTATGCTACAGTATACTTCGTTGAGCACATCGAACTACGACTAGAAGACGAAATTTCATCCTAGAACTTAGCATAAGCAAACCAGTTCTAGATTCCATAATGATAACTACATCCTCTAAGTAAACATTTAACAAAGACAGGGAAAGATTCCATAATGATAACTACATCCTCTAAGTAAACATTTAGCAAAGACAGGGAAAGAATTGCAGCCACTGCTGTTTCTTTGTTTTTTTTTTGAATATGCTTCATGTTTTACTTCAGAGGATAGAGAAGTAAATCAGGATTCAAGGTGGTTTCAACCAATGTTATCAGAACCGAAAACCAGACCGATCGACCCCAAAAATTCGAAACTGGATCAGACCAGAAAAAAAACAGGTCGACCAAAAAATACATAAAATATTCAAAATTTGAAAAAAAACCATATATATTCATGTGCATCAATACAAATCCAAACCATTTATACACAAATATGTAAAGATTCTTGTTTATATAGGAAGTGAGAGTGCTTATAACCAAAATAACACCGCGTGCAATACTGCAGTTTCTGTTATAGTTTGATTGATTTTATAGTTAACATGTGTATAATGAGGTCCCCATCTTTAATGGAGTGGAGGCATATTATTGTATGCTATTCATACCTCCATCTCTTTTGATCACATGCACATATTAGGGTAAATAGAGTGCATGTCGGAATAAAAGCTTAATGATAATTTTTGTGTTAGTGTGAATGATTTTGTGATTGCTCTTCCCTTCTCTTATTCAAGTCATTTGAACACATATTATTTCTTGTTTATCTCTGTCTCATTGTTTTTTCCAAACTTGCAACCTTGGGGGATTCACTCTCGAGTCTCCACAAGGAGAATATTGGAAGTTGGTTGCAGTGTTCGAAGTTAGAACTAGAAATATGGAAAAGCATTTTAAAAAATCTTACAAGGCATGGAGAATAAATGTTAGAGTTTACATGTGCGAGAAGTGCATGCACAGATCAAAAAATTGATAAATATAATATGAAGTGAAACTGATGTGGACAAACCACACATGGACAGCTGAAAGAGACCCGGGAAGATACAATTAGTCAACCATTGCAAAATTGGTTTTGAAACATGTTGCTCATTTTAAGACCATGTTTTGATCATTTCTTTTTCATTTGAGGGGTTTTTTTTTGTTTTTAAATTGAAAACACAACTTCTAGTTTCTAAAACTCTTCACAATGTACATAAATTGGTAGAAATTTGTTTTTTTTTTCCTTAAAAAGATTGGAAATTCACCCTTTTAAGTGTGTTGTACAAGTGTTGTGCGGAATCGACTAGAATCGGTCAGAACCAGTCAGAACCGATCGGAACTGGCCGGTTTCGAGTTTTTGGCCAGAATCAGTACAGAATCGGTCGATTCAGTACAAAATCGGCCCAAAACGGTTCGGTACTGCCGGTTCGACCGTTTTTGCCCTGAAGGTCGGTCCAGTCGGCCAGTTTTGCCAGACCGGGCCGGTTCTGATAACACTGGTTTCAACATGCGGACAACAAGGGTGCCAGGAAAGTCCCTGTCTACAAAAGCTAAAAAAGCCAGCATCTGAGCCCGAAGTTCCTATCTACAAAAGCTAAAAAGGTCAGCATCTGAGCCTGGGCCCCCACAAGGAGAGAATGCATTGAGGTTAACTCTCAGGGGAAAAGCTAATTCTTGCTTAAACCTCCTTAAATCCCCTAAAGTAAGGGGGTGAGGATCCTCATTGAACGTAACTTTACTATGATGTTTCCACAGAAAGCCAATTGCAACCAATCAAATTGGTCGCCAACGCAATTTTTAGCTGCCCCTAACCATCCAAACTTTCCTAGGAGGCCCCCTTCCATGAGAGCAGAGCTACAGAAAGGGATTGGAATTCAACTTGAAACCATGCCCAAAACCCTAGCAGTCTATTTCCAAAAAATATGTTGAACAATCTCATCCTTTCCACATAATGCACATGTTGAATTAGTAATGCCAACTTTGTGCAGTCTACTCTTGACAACTAATCCTTGATGAAGCAACCACCATCCCCAAACTTTATGTTTGAAGGAAGCATAACCTTTCCAATGGCTTAACAACCTCCTCAACCATTGCACTATCGGATCTCCAAGACCCCATCTTTTATTTAAGTAGGTACCAAGGTCAGATGAGTGCTTAATCAACTCATAAAGATCCTTTGTCTCATAGATTCAATAGGTTCCCCACTTCTCCATCTCCAATCCCTACATACCAAGTTTTCCCCATTCATCTGCATTTTATATAAAGAACTTTCTAGAATCATATGACAAAGTCCCTCTTAAACAACCTAGGCGGCACTAGATAGCTTTTGAGCATGGTTTATAGTCCTCGATGTGTGCCACCATCGGGTGTCTTGATTCCACAAGTCCTCCTTGAGAAACAAGCCTTTGCTAGCCAACCTTTTACTTACATAATTTGGTGGGAGTCTAATCACTGCCCTGAAGATTGGAATGTCTAGATTGGTTGGGGTGCTAGATCTTGGGCATCACGAGGTTCATTAAATTTCCAACAAAGAAATATAGAAATTGTTTGCAACATCGCCTACACCCTTTTGAGTGGAATGGAACTTGAGATCACAAATGCCTTCATTATCGATAATGTCTCGGGACTAGTTCAGAATGTTGTCGAAGATTCTTTAGCTCAAGTGCGTCATGAAGAAGTCGATTCTGAGTTTGAAGTAATGTTGCTTTCGCTTGCGAAACTTGCAGGCACGTTACAACAAACTGCAAAGTGGTTTTTTCAAGTGTGATTGTACTGTTTGTTACCCCCCTAAGCCTAGGGGTAACTAAGGAGATCATGTCTTGAGGCCCACAGGTAGCAGACATGGAGTGCCGAGAGCCAAATTGTTTAGTAGAGCCCAACAACCCCCCTGATTTGCCTCCCAACACAGATCAACCAAGGCTCATCACATTCAAGCAACCCAGGGTATGGGGCATGGTAAGCCAACGTCACCATGGGGTAGGGTTAGTCCTTTTTTCATGCAAAGTGTTGTGTTTAATTTATTGGGCATGTAAACAAGGATCTTTGGTTGAAGTTGGATAGTGGATCACTTGCTTGAGAAATTGTGTTGGTTGCCTTGTTTCACCTTGGTGGTCAGCTTCTGTGCCCTAGTCCCGTGTTGTCACTGCGCAGGGAAAAAGGGTAATACTGGGAGGCCCTCCCAAGGGTAACGTTCCGCTCCCGATCATACTTAACATTTTCCATCATAAATCCTTTCATATATCCCAAACTTCGGCTATGGCCCATTCTCTCATGAGAAGAAGGAGTTGAAGGCCCAGAGGATGATGCAACTGCTATATATATATCATTGCTAGATTATAAAGGCCACCATAAAATCCTCAGGCCAGCTTGAGCTCTACCCCCTCCAATGGTAATCGCCCTTGTCCGGATGCAAATGAATGCACCAATTATAAAGGGCTATTGCCCAATAAAATATAAAGGAATGAAGCTTGAAACCTTATAAAGGGGACTTGCAAATGATAAAAGGGTATCAAAAGGAAAAATAAGGGGTTCAGAATGAAAAAGGTACCAAGGAAAGGGTATCTCAAGCAAGCAAGCACCACCTCTACAAAGGTGCTCATAGAAATGGATACCATAAGCCATGAAGTAAGTCTAATACCATATCACACTCACACTTGCTCTTGATGGGTTTTTACTTTCCCTTGTTACTCTCGGGACCTATCTCTCTACTTGGGTAACTTATTGTTCAGGTGGCACACCTAATAGGGTTGGATGAAGACCCTCCCATACTTAAACTTGTTAACCTTCACAAGGTCGTGGGCTTGGGCGATACTTGAAGCGGATACTGGGGTGAATTGTTTTACATGGATTCTATTTAAAACATCAACTTACTTTGCATGATTTAAGGACTAACGCGTGTTATGAACATTGGTTTACTTTGTCTTATATTCTGTGTTGTTTTGAATGCCCCTGACATGGTTCTTTGAGGGATGTTTTGTGTTGTGCCCAGGACGTTGTGCCCCATTGTAGGACTCTAGCACGTATGATGAAGAGCAATGAATCATCCAATGACTCAACACCCTTAGACAATGGCTTTCACACCCTCGGAACCTTGGACGATGGACAAATGGGCTTGGTTTTGAGCAGGCTAATCATTATGCCACACACATGGGCTGAAAGTCCACAGGCTAGGTAGAGCACCCCGGAGCTTTTGTGCATAGAGGATGGAGGACGTTGCCTTTGGAGGCACCTTGACTTCTTTTGATGATGAGTTTGCACCCCTCTTGCACTAGAACATAGCCTTTGGAGGCCCAACGACTTACCTTGGAGGCATGGCGTCACCCTCCTAGGGCATGATGTCACCCTACTAGGGTTTATTTCATGTATTTTTTATTTACGTACATTTTAGAGGCAAATTAAAGGGGTCGGGCCTCTTTTATTATGGACAAATTATTGTTGCAAGGTCTTGTATAAATAAAGACCTTGCCTTTTCATTTTTCACCATAACTCATTCCTCTCACACAAGAGGAGGACTGAAATTTTCGCCCTCTTGGGCAATATTGGCTCTTTTACTTATG
>ML801871.1:135812-147116 GCA_009831015.1 Picea engelmannii | reverse complement strand
GTGCTAGTACCCAAGTAGAGGAGTAGTTCTCGAGAAACCCTTCAACGAGTAACATAGAATGGGGTTTACTTTATGGTCATGGAGTCATTGACATGCAAGGCCACATGTGACTTCATCTCCATGAGCGCCTTTGTAGAGGGAGCGCTTGGTGCTTGAGTTACCCTTTCCTCGACATTGATTCTTTCCAAACCCCTTTTCTTTCCTTTTGATTATTCATTTATTACTTTGCAAGACCCTTTTAGGTTTAAGCATTTATTTTTATTGGCATTTGATTAAGTCCTTTTAATTTGATATTCATTTAGTGCATTAGGACTTGGGGAGATGGCCTCATAGCGAGGGGGTAGAGTGTTATCCCCATTTTGTGGATAACCAAGGAGATTGTGTCTCGAGGCCCTCAAGTTGCAGATATGGAGTGTTGAGATACTACATGACTAGCAATATCCTTTTGCATAGATGGAGACACTTCTCACCACCATAGAGGTCGTAGATTTTCAGATGGTATCCACCACACCAACTGGTTTCCGAAAGGCAGTGGGCCTTGCTCCATGAGGTACAAGTCAGTATTATGGTGAGCATCATTTCAATATTTGAGGCATTTAAGTATGTTGTATCTTAGACTGCTTTAGATTTCATGATATATGCTTAAACATTATGTCTTTTGCCCTGCTTCACCTTGGTGGTTGACATTGTGCCCTAGTAAGTGGTCTTCCTTGGGGATGGGTTTGCTACTAGGAACTCCCTTGAAGAGCCATTGTACTGTTCCTGACCATACTTATCACTTTCCATCACTATTTCTCCCCATTTCCTTATCTCTTTGGATTTTAGGGTGTATTGACCCAAGAAGGGGTTGTCCCTCATTCTATGGGAAGAAGGGGCTGAAGGCCCAGAGGGATTGTTGTTGGGTAAAAGATAAAAGCCTATGTATAAACCTTCTAGATGCTTCGCCCAGGGATCAGCCAAGAAAGCAATGAAGCGCTTATCTTTGAGAAAAGGGGGAGCCACAAGAAATATGATTAAAAATGCTTAAAAGGTTAGTTGGAGGATTGGCAGTCTCATCACGAGCCGGCATATCATGTCCATGAATATCTAGTGGTATGACATTACCATCATCTAGTCACCAAGCCAGGGTAATGACTCTCAGTTGCATGGCTGAGAGAAAGGGGGTCTCATCACGAGCCAACCTTTTCATTTCCGCTAGATATTTGTGGGTGACACTGTCATTATCTGGACACCACACTAGGGCAGTGGCCTTCAACTTGTCCTTAAATTTATGAAAGAAAGGAAGAATGGAAAAATAATGGGCTTGGAAAAAAGTACATTGCAAACGAAGGTACCACACACCCTCTACAAAGGCACCCATGAATGAGACACTACAACCCCTTGTATGTCATGAACCCCATGCCCATTGAGTCTTGGCCCTTAACTGCTTCATCCACTTTACATGGCTTAGAGAGGGATCTCTTGGAAAACACTCCTTGACCTAGGGAAAGATCTACCCAATAGGATACCTCGTCAACCCTCCCATATTCAAGCTTGACAAGTCGCATAATGTCTTTGAGCACTTAACTGTTTGACATGGTAATCTTTGATGTACATGCTTAGGTGGCTCATTTATTGATTGGATTTACTTATCATGATGTTATGACTTGAGATCCTTGGAGGGCGTGCTTATTTATCTTTGCAGGACCTAGTTGGTGGCCAATTTTGGAAGAACAAGCGTAGCTTGGGCTTCCACGGGGCTTGAAGCCCACAGGTGGATGCCAAGGGCCTGTTATCCCCTACCCTAGGGATAACCAAGGAGATCAGGTCTCGAGGCCCACAGGTCCTAGACATGGAGTACCGAGAGTCAGATGCCTTGAGCATGGCCTCGGAGGGCCCCTCTTTTCTTAAGTGCAACCCATTTATCAACAGTAGTATCCATCCCACCAGCTTGGTCTTGAAGGACCAGTAAGTCTTGTTCCATGAGGTAATGAGTCCAGGTATCATGGTATGTGTCACTCTAATTCTTGAAGCACTTGAATACGTTTCATTGAATTCTCCTTCATTTCATAGCGTTTGCTTGAAAATTATGCTCTTTGATTTGTTCATACCTGGAAGGGTGACATGATGCCCTAGTAAGTTGATCTCCCTTTAGGATGGGTTGCCACTGGGTGGGTTTGTGAAATGTCATTGTTCGTTCCCGCCATACTTACCATTTTCCATTTTTATTCCTCTCATCTTCCCCTACCTTTGTTTGGGCATTGGGATTGGCCACACTAGGAAGGGTTGTACCTTGCTTTGTGGGAAGAAGGGGATAAAGGCCCAAAGGGTAAAATTAGCTGGCAAGAGTTAAAAGCCTTTGAAACCTTTGAGAGGCTTCGCCCAGGGATTCTCGAGAAAGCAATAAAAAGCTTCTCAGTAAGAAAAGGGAACCCATAAGATAAATAACTCAAGGTACTAGTTGGTGGATATGAGGTCTCATCAGGAGCTGACGTATTATGACCATGGACATGTAGCGGTATGACACTACCACCTATTTGGTCACCAAACCAGGGTAGTGGCATAGCCAAGAGAAAGGGGGTCTCATCACGAGCCATACTTGTCATCTCCGTGAAATGTTTGTGGATAACGCTGTCACCTCTAGTCACCAAGCCAGGATAATGTCCCTCAACTCTTCCCTTGAAGCACAAAGGAAAAATATCAAAAGATAATAAAGTTAAGAGTAAAAGGCAGTAAATGGGCTAGGAAACAATGACATCTATGACAAGGTGCAACTCACCCTCTACAAAGGCACCCACAGGTAAGATCTACATTTCCCTGTTATCACTGCACCCCATGCCCAAACACTTACCCCATGCCACTTCACACACACTTACATGACCTAGATTGGTTTTCACTTGGGAAACACCCCAAGCTTACGGAGGATTAGCCCAATAGGACACCTTGAGACCTTCTCCAAACCTGACTTGTTAAATGGCATAACGTCTTTGAGCATTTGTCTAGGTAAAGGGGGGTTTGATGCACATGTGGGTAATTTAATTATTAGATGTGATTTGCATGTTATGATACCTGTGACTTATGAACCCCTAGAGGGTGTGCTTGTTGTTGCTACAGCACCTTGCTCGGTGGACAGGTACACATGGTGGAATGATTAGCACGGACCTTCATGGGGCTGAAATCCCACAGATGGATGTTGTAACCCCAACTAGGGGCAAGAAGACATCAGAGATTTTCACCAGGAAGAAAGAAGGACGTCACCTTGGAGGCACCTTGGCAAACCTAGACCCAGGGGGATCTTTCTTTTCCACCTGGACGTTGACCTTTAAGAGCCCATGACGTCACCATCATGACCCTGCACGTCATCCAGAGCTAGGGTTTGCATTTTGAGGGCAGTTGTGAGCTAGTTGGCACGTGTGGGCATCATCCAAGGCCTTTGGATGCCAAACGTTCAGGATCTGGAGCCCAACATTCCACCTTAGGAGCTCAACGTCACCCTAGAAGGTAGTGTTATCGCGTAGTTTGTATTTTAGGTCATAGGCTACAGGATAGTGGACAAACTGGCGTAATAGGAACCTTCCCCACCCACTGTCACCTCGATGGGGAGGTTCTTTCTGTTTAGGGAGGTTAGCCCAGGGGAGACGTCCCCGGTAACCTGGGTTTTGAAGAGGCAAAGAATATAAGGTCAAGAGTTTAAGGTTTTCCCTCCTCTCAGGTTACCACCAGTATCAGATATTCCGGCTAATCAGCCAATAAAGAAGTGAAGTCCCTGTTGAGAACACCTGCCCGGAACAAGACAATAACAACACTATATGTATATTTGTAGGTTATAATTCAAAGGGTTAGTACTTCTTGACTATCTGATTTCATTTAACAAGCAATATAATAGACAAAATGAGGTCAACGTTCTGTTAAATAGCCTATGCAAGATCACCAATTCATAAATGTCTATAATAATGACCAAGGCAACAGTATTTTCAATCAACAGTAGCTCAATAAATGCTTGACGTCATCATTAATTGCTTATTTGCTAGTTAGAAAGGTTGCTGCGTCAAGTATGACGTCAACCTAGGTTAGTAGTGTTAGGGTTAGTTAGGGTTTCAAAATTTGAAGTTTGAAAGATGATTTTACACAGCAAAAGCTCAACATTGTAAGTCTAACCAGTGCCTTAGGGTAAAATGGAGTCAAAAGCAAGGGCAAAAGATCTCGGGAGGATTTAAAATTTAGAGACTAGAAGGTAAGGTTCTATGGTGCTGCAATGGCAAGGCCCTAGAATCAAAACCCTAAGGGAAAGAGGCTCATTTCGGTGTTGCTTAAGCAAGGCCTCATGCTCCTTCCTCTTTCTCTAAATACACTTGGCAAAACGACTAGCTTCAAAGCACAGATTTAAGGGAGAAAGTGTTGCAGGGGCAAGGCTTTCAAACCCTAGGTGTAGATTCAACTAGGCCTAGGACGTCTCCTCTTTTCAACCTATACTTTAATGCTAACTCAGAAAAAGGGAGAAAAGTGTAGCAACGACTAGGCTATATCTTCCTTTTATCAATGGCTAAAACTATTTCTCAAACATGGGGACATATAACAGTGACCTACTAGTGTGCTTGCTACCTAGGGTTTCAAGATTCAACAATATAATAGCAATATAATAGCAAAATGTAAGAAATTAAGCCTACAATCATTCACTTAAGAAGTTTTGCATGAAGAATTCACTTACATATCATGAAGAATGCATAATCAAACCCTAGTTGTAAACCTTCCATGAGAGAAACACCATAAATGCCAAGAGAAATCCTCCAAGAAGAGTTGCGCCTCACTTCCAACACCAAAAATACCAAGCAAAAGGCCAAAAGATAGTCTCTCACAAGAGAGTGAGTTGTGTTATGTCCAAAATGAGGAAAAACGTCCTCAATTTATACCAATCCATGACCTTTCAATTAAAAAATAGGTCATTAAAAACAACCGACAAGGTTGACTACAAAATTTACATTGTTTTTGCATTAACTGCTAGAGAAATGACATAATATGAGCAAAAAGTGGGACGTCAAGCCCTTCTGAGGGAGACGTTGGCCCTTTTTGGGCATATCCAACATCCAGAAGCCAGACGTTGGCCCTTCTAGGGCTCCTCCAAGCTACCACACATGCCAAATAGCCTCATCACACTGCCACACGCTCAGGATAACGTCCTGCTCTGCTGGGTGACGTCCTGTCCATCAAGGGGCAAACATTCCATCTGAAGTGGGTGATCCCCCCTAGGCCGGGCTCTGCCAAAGTGTCCTGGTGGAACGTCCTTCTTTCTTCTCGTACAAAGGCTCATCATAACATTGTCCTGTCTCTGCCATCACAACAACCATCTGATGGGCTCTTCATCCCCATGGAGGTCCGAGCTAATCATATCCCCATGTGTACCGGTCCACTGGTACCTGTCTGTCGGGTATGGTCCTGCACATCAAAAACTTCGCCCTCCATGGGCTCATTAATCCTCGGGATCATAGCAATGTCAATCATATCTCATCAATAAATTTATCGAATACATGCATAAAACCCCTAGCATATCCTCTAATAGCTCAAAGACATTACACTGATCTACTATACAAAGTTGAAGAAATAGACAGAACAATCTATTGGGCTGGTATCCATAAGAAGAGTAAAGTTTCCACAGAAGATTATTCAAGCCATGTACATGAAGTGATATGGTCTAAGGATGTCCGGTCATAGTGAAGACTAGGGGTAGGTATTGTCCGTGGGTGCCTTTGTAGGAGGTGAGCTGTACCTGTCATGGATGCACTTTTTCCAAGCCCCTTTATTGCCTTTATTTTTTCTTATTATTTCTTTTTCTTTCTTTTTTACTTCAAGGTCTGACCAGAGGACACTGCCTTGGCGTGGTGACCAGAGCTGACAGTGTTACCCACTAGTATTTTTGCAGAAATGATAAGGCTGGCTCGTGATGAGACCCCCTTTCCCTTGGCCATGCAACCAAGGGTCATTGCCTTGGCTTGGTGACCAGATAATGGCAATGTCATACTGCTAGATACCTATGAACATAATGGGTCGGCTCGTGATGAGACCTCCCATCCTCTTGGTTAGGTCTGGTTTTGTTATTTTCTTCGGGTCCCTTTTGTTTCTTATCGAGAGGCCTTTTATTGCCTTCTTGGGGATCCTTGGGCGAAGCATCTCTAGGTTTTATTTCATATGGCTTTTATCTTTTACCAGCTACTTTTACCCCCTGGGCCTTTGGCCCCTTCTTCCCACAGGACGAAGTGTAACCCCTCAAGTAGGTCATCCTAATGCCCGGACTAGGGGAATGGGATGGATGTATGGGAGAGAAGATGTAAAGTGATAGTATGGCGGGAGCGGACGATGGCTCTTCAAATCCCCCCTCGGTGGCTAACCAAAACCCATGGATACAAGCTTTCTAGGTCACCCCGTTAATCCCCCAACGATGGTCCAGTGGGTTAGTGTAAGATCCAAGCAGTTATCAGAAATGTAAGGAACCTGATGCATATATAAGTAAGTTATAATGATCAAACATGACACATACCATGATACCTGGACCAATTACCTCATGGAGCAAGAGTCTTCTCTGATGCAAGCCCAAGCCGATGGTGATGGATGCTGTTGCTGTTGATAGGACAAATCTGGCGAAGAAGAAGAAGGATGGGCCCTCCAGGGTCATGCTCAGGTCAATCCCGCTCTTGGTACTCCATGTCTAGGACCTGTGGGCCTCGAGACATGATCTCCTAGTTATCCCATGAAATCGGGGATAACAGGTAGTAATGTCACCCTTGGGAGTGTTTTTAGATGCTAATTAATTTTATTTTTGTCTAAATTGAATTTATTTGTAAATTGGCCAGGTCGGCCTATATTTGACCTGAAATTAATTAAAGGTCACCAGTTTTGTATAAATAAACAAAAAGTACATTCATTTTTTCATCACAACTCCTCACACAAGAGGAGAGGTCTGAAATTTGTGCCCTAGAAGGGCTATTGGCTGAAATTGTGAGGCGCACTCTTGTATAAGGCTGATTTTTTGCAAGTTGGATTTGTTGAGTTTTCAATAAGCTAGTTTAAGCATGAAGTTCATTCCATTTTTAACATTTAACCATAACCATAAATGTTGTAGCAACCAAGATCACAAGAAGAAGCACAATGCACAAGAACACAAGAAGTATCATGGGAAACCCTTCTCAACAAGGGAAGAAAACCCAGCCAAATCCTTTGCTGCATTCCTCAAGAGAAAGACCTTCACCACCAAGATAAACCCTAGCACACAAGAGGGTGCTCAAACCCTAGAACTCTAGTGCCCAAGAGAGGTGCACACTTTTCCCAAAGAAGTGTACTTGCTGAAATTTCCAAACTCTCATGAAAGATATGTTTTCTCAATGGAGAATTTACCTTTACTTATACTAACCTAAACCTGTCAACATAAGTGTCTATTGGCACAACAGGGCCGACCTCACTTAGCTAATAACATAATTAATATTAACCAAATTAATTATCCTTTACATTAATTACCAGACACATTAAGGTAGGGCCGACTTGTACCCTTTACATTACAATTAGGGTTACAGGCATGTCTGACTCTTGAACAATATAGCAAGGGATCTTGTACACCCACTACTGCTCATCCACTAGGGGCACATCCATAGGGATGTCCATATCTTTGGCTCACTGCATTACACAGAAGAACCAGATCTTCACACGTTCACCTGTGCTCGTCCACAGGCACGTCCACTCTACAGACCTTCTTTCCCACTGCCTCACACAGGAGAATCATCTGGAGTTTTCTCGTCAACTCTGCTGCACAGAGGAGGCTAATACATCATCTACATTTATGTTCACATGACGATGCACCCAACACTTTGGGATTTCACACGTTCACCTTGTGCTCAGGCACATGGACGTCTAACTCAACAGATCGCCTTTCACACTGGATAATCATTTGGAGTTCTTCTCAACTCTCTGAATGAAGGAGGTCATCTCTACGTTCCAACTCTGTCTCAGGTAGGAACCACATACCTTTCTTAGGGGCTTTCTCATGTTTTTAAGCTGGAGAAAGACTCACATAGCTGCAATGATCCACACATCTCACAGGTTTGTAAGTTGGAGAATGTCTCACATAGCTGCAATCATCAACACTCCCTCTCAACTAGGGAGGCATTCTTCATCATGCCAAGTCTCACACGGATGTATTTTGAATTTTGTCTTGGCTAGAGTCATCAATAATCCCTCTCAACTGGGAAGGCGTTCTTCACCAAATTTGTTTGGTGAAGATGTCTGCAATCTGCTCAGGTGTAGTTAGGTACTACTGCATGTGTATGATTTTTCTTTGCATCATATCTCTGATATAAGGATATTTCATCTCATTGTGTTTCGGTCCATCAGGAAACACTGGATTCTCAAGGATCTTTACGCACGGTTCTTGGTTGTCATCATAGGATCCATCTCATGGTCAAGTAAATCTGTTAGAAACTTGTGAAGCCATACTGCTTCGCACGCTTGAGGTTATATACTCTGCCTTTGTGGTTCTCAAGACCATAGAGTTTTGTTTCCCGTTGCATCAGGAAACCATGGCAAACTTCATGGTAGAAAATCAATCGGATGTGTTCTTCCGGTCCACTGTACTTTCTGCTCAATCTGAATCGGCATATCCTGCAACTTCAAGTTTAGACTGGAGGCATATCTCTGGCCATATCCAACTGTGCCTTGAATATATCTCAATACATGTTTTGTTGTTGTCTAGTGAGTTTGTCTTGGTTGACTCATGAAATGACTAAGCACATTCACTGCATGGCATGAATCAAATTTGGTGTTAACTAGATACATTAGTGATCCAATCAGCCGTGGATCAATCTCATCTGGATCATCATCAATCTTCTTCTTAAAATCCATCACGGTGGATTTTGAATTTTGTCATACTGAACTTCTTTAATATTTTCACTGTATATTTTCCTTGACTCAGGAAAATTTCATCTGTCCTCTGTCATACTTCTTGTCCTAAGAAGTAGTGCATCATACTCAGATTCTTCATCTTGAATTCAGAAGTCAAGAACAACAGGGCTTTCTGAATAAGTTACCAAAAAGTAGGCCTTTGTCATCAACACTGAAATGATATAGGTTTGGATCAACAATACTCTAGCTGTACTCCAAACTCATCAAGAATTTATCTGTCTAATATAGTTTCTAGCTCATGGAAGGTAGTATGGATGGAAGTGTAACATGTTTACTGGATCAAGTGTCTCATCATAGACAACTCCCTTTGTTTTGTGAGAAACCTCTGGTTATAACACTTCCATCAGCTGCATGTTTGATCTTATAGATCAACTTGGAAGTTTACTATAGACTTCCCTTTTGGTTCCTGAATAATATCTTATGCATCATTCTTTAAGATATGCTGGTATTCTTCTTGTTATGGCATCTTTCCATACCTGTTCTCTTGTGGCTTCTTTAGGACAAGAAGGCTCTTCATCAATAAGGTGTCTCATAACTGAAGGGTAGCTTTGAAGATCTCTTTTACTTTCTCGGGATGTGCCTTGAGAGGCTTGTATGTTTCTTTGCTTCTTGCAGAGTGAGTCTAGGTAGGTCTTTTATGTCCTACTGCAATATCTCTGAACATATTAACTGAAGCACTGGATCAATTGGAATAATATCTATTTCCCTTTGAACTGCTGAAGGGGGAGAAGGTATTGTTTCACTGTCAATCTCCATTTGAGATTCTCTGGGTTTGTTGTATGAGTATCTCTTCTTTTAAGGACAATGTTTCTGCTTGTTCTCGCATAACAATCAATTAAATATGGTTTGGACTCCCGAACCAGGGATAATGGTCCAAATCTTTGAGGGCTCCCCACACTAGAGATTTATTCAAAAATGCACTCAACGACAAAAATTGCAATCAATTTATTTACTTGACTTGTAGTCATGCTTTAGTTTTAGAGGAAGTACTTCTCCTCTCTCTTCTCTTCATTCTTTTGAGATGGGTCTGGATCAATGTCAGCGGTGGAAGCATATTGTCTTCCCTTCTTCCTGGTTGGACAATTTCTTGCATAGTGTCCATAATTGTCACATCTAAAGCACTAAATTTCTGAAACATCTCTTCTTTGATAACCTGGGTTTGATGAAGACTTTTTACCTTTAAATATTTGCCTAAAATTTCTTTTGAATTTTCCTCCCTTCTTTGTATGAAGTGCAAGAGCATGATTTTCTTTTGAGGAATCTTCCAGTCCTCTATTTCTAAGTCTAAGTTCTTCTTGAGTACAATTTGTCCATAGACGATCAAAGGTTGGTAGAGCTTCTCTTCCACTAATACTCTGAAGGAAAGGCTCCCACAATTTTGGAAGATTCTGGAGAGTGGTTAAGACAAGTTCTCTATTAGACATGATTGCTCTGATGGTCTCTAGTTGTTCTTAATATCTGATAGCTTCATAAAGAAGATGGCAACTGAGTCACCCTTCGTCATCTTGGTACTTTGAAGTTGGCTCTTTAAGGTAAGAGCTGTAAGGGTGTTGTCACTTTCAAACATTCCTTTTAAAGCTTCATACATATCATTGGCTGTCTTTAGGTTGGCAATCCGAGGTAAGAGGTGGTCTATTACTGAGTAGATGATTAATTTTCTTGCTTTGACATCTTCTTCCTTTCTTATCTTCTTTTCCATATCTATAGCTGTGGCTGGTAGGGTTTTAGTTACCACATCCAAGAGGTCATCTTATTCAAGAGTGACTTGAAGCCTTGATTTCCAGGAGCCGAAGTTGCTTGCTCCATCAAGCCTATCTTCTACTAATGCTCTGTTCTTCATTTGATTGGTTTCTTCAAATTCTCGCCAACTGGATTTTGAAAACCTAATGATTAGGTTGAATTAGCAACCTTGGATTATATTGGACTTATGATTTCCAACAATCAATTTGATAGTGTCAAAGAGATGCTTGCTGATTCAGGAGAATGTTTCTTCATAAACCCATAATTAATATTTTGTAGGAAATTTCGGCACCCTAGAAACCCTAGGGCCAAAAATCAAAATTTCTCGGAATTTTGTTTTGAGAGCTTCTGGAGATGCGCAGGAAGAGGCCGTACTCTTCTATGCCAAAAGTAGCCCCAACGTCCAAGTATTAAGGGCTGAATCACCACTGAAAGGAAGGTCGTACGAAATTTTCTGGAAACCCTAGAAGGGCCGTACGGTTCTACAAAAGGTGTGCTGAGACTTGGTGGATGCTTGTGCAATGGGTTCTTTCAAGACCTATGCTCTGATACCATGTTGAGTTTTCAATAAGCTAGGTTAAGCATGAAGTTCATTCCATTTTTAGCATTTAACCATAACCATAAATGTTGCAGCAACCAAGA
>ML801870.1:547155-557507 GCA_009831015.1 Picea engelmannii | reverse complement strand
CATGTATTTGCTGAAAAGGAATGGGGTTTAAGTCTGGGGACGAAAGTAGAAAGTATATTTCTTTTGGTCATATCTGCATGCATAAGATAACCCTATTTGCTAGTCCATAAGGGGATTTCCCTCACAATAGAGAGAGAGAGAGAGAGAGAGAGAGAGAGAGAGAGATAGGGTGTAGGAATTGATCTAGGGACCGAGGGAAAGAGGGAGAGAGAGAGAGAATCAGAGGGTGGAAGAGGGAATAAGGTGGAGAGAAGACATAGAGAGTGAGTGGTGTAGAGAGAGAGAGAGTGAGAGAGAAGGGGGGACAATAGAGGAGAGAGAGAGAGGAGAAGAGGGGGAAAAGAGAAAGAGATAGAGAGAGAGGGAGGGAGATAATGAGAAGGAGAGAGGAAGAGAGTGCTTGGAGAGAGAGAGGAAGGTAGAGGGAGGGATGTAAAGGGGGGAATAGGGGGAGGGAAAGAGAGGGCGGAAGAGGGAGAAGAGAGAGGGAGAGATAAAGAGAAGGATATTTTATGTGAACAAGCATGCATGTGCGTTATTGTTCCTATTAACACACAAACACTTTAGGAATGTGTGTGCATTACTAATGCACACACTTATTATTTTAATTTAATTTTTTTTAGGAATGCCTACACGTTCTCGAACACATTTTTCTTAGGAACAAGCATACATTATTGAGAACACACGCCTTTTTTGGGGAACATATCTACATGGCTCGTTGAGGGGATGGTGATGCATGACTATTTTGAGAGAAAGGACTATTTTGAGAGAAATATCTATTTTGGGAGAGAGATCTATTTTGGGCGCATGCCTATTTTGTGAAGAGAAGGTCTATTTTTTGAGTGCGTGTCTTAGGAGGAAGAAAAGAAGCATGCATAGAAATAAGGAAAATCAGCATGCAGTAGGAAAAGCAGTGTGGCGTGCATGTAGAAAGGCCTAATCGTGTTAGGGTCAGGGTTTTTGACAACATTGTAATGTTTATAATCCAGTAGAGTAGTATAAATCAGGACCTAGGAGGTCTAGTTTGGGTTCGCGGGTTGTTTATTATTGTGATTTTGGTTATGGTTATTGTGGTAGAGTCAAATCAAGAAGTTTTTTAGCGTTAGGTCATAGGATGTGGAGCCTGGTGTGATCTAGTCAACCTCACAGAGGGTAATAACTCTCACTTTGATTGTAATCCTAAATATGTTATGTGCATTGCACATATGTTGTAGAAGAATGAATAAAAGGGATGAAGATCCAGATCTTTGTGGACGTATCCCCAAGAGGGGTTGAACCACAGTAAAATACTATGTTCTATGTGCTATGAATGACTACTTTTACTGTTATTTTAATCATTAGTTAAATAATGAATGGTTAAATATAATTATAACAAAATGAATGCATATTTTAATGATGAATGGATCCTAGAAGTATATGAATGATTAATGATGTTGATGCATAAGGAAAAGAATGAAAACATAGTCCCCACTCCTTCCTAGAGTGCAAACACCTAAGTATTGTAGTCCCCCATAAAGTTATCTTGGGTGAGACTGTGTTGTGCACTATGTGCCCATTGTTTCCTTATGGTTTACCAGAAGGGATGATAGTTTTGAGGGTTTTGTTGGAAACCTATTGATATCAGAACCCGGGTTAGCCCAAAAGTAACCAACAAATGGTTTAGTTTCCAGCTGGAACTGCACAGGATTGAGTGGACGAGATCTGTGGAAGAAAAGCACGCAGGATGAAATCATAGAGGGGAATGTTGAGGCCATGGAATCCAACAAAGGAGGATATTTAAATATGGTTAAGGGAAAAGGAACTTGAGTTTTCACAGAAGGACAATAGAAACCCTAAGTTTAAATTGCACAAATATCTCGAAAAATACGTGTTTAGTGACTTGCACGAGGTCTTTTTCTGTGATTTTTCGCATCTATTGTAGGAGTGGTTATTGAGGTTAAAGGAAAATAATCCTATGAATTAGATTAGGCAGTTAGAGTGGCATCCTATGGAGATCATGCAGTTGTAGTGAGTCAATAATAAATTTACACGCACAATAGATTTTTGGTTAGACAATATTATTGTAGGGTTTATGATTGAGTTTGCGGTTGATACTGTGAATTCCTACAATGTTGTAAAGAAGGATTTTCTGAGAGGACCCATAGGTAGGTACATCATATAACTGTATACTTCTATCAATATTTTATTCTATGACAAAGGTGTGATGACTATGGAATCAAACAACTAAATTTCCATGCGTGCATGGGGGAAGGGGGGAAGCAATGACAGGAGTTTGAGATATGGATAGGGAGATGGATAAGAGGAAGAAAAAGGAGGCCATGGACTGAATCATGATGGAAGAGGACCAGATAAATAAAATAATGGAAAAATATGGAAAGACGCACAGCGAAATACCTTACTAATATAAGATGAACAAAAAATATAGGGCCATAGTCGACAGAGTGGGCTTGGAAAGAGATGAAGAATATTTAGGATCTCTGAGTTATGGAGAATATTGAAGAAATCCTACGTGCAACATACAAAATAAAAAGAAGATGTCTAGGATCAGGAATAGAAGGTGGAACTCCAATCCAGATCACAGTCAATGTGGAACCTACCACCCCATGTGAGACTAATACACCTGAAAGAACACCAATGTTTAGACAACTTAATTTTAGTGGAAGAGGAGAAACAAGTTAGCGGTCTAATCTAGGACAACCAACTAGGTGAGAAAGTTCAGAAACTAACACTCAATTGTCTACACCGCACAAAGGAAGTAGTTCGACATAGTTCAAAATGGTAAGTCTAGATTCCACCATCAAATTACTAGAGTTTCGAGGTGAAGCATATGAGGACCCTGAAAAGCATTTATTTATCTATGAAAAGAACTGGGAAGAAAAGAATATCACATACAAGGATACAAAACTCATGTAGTTATCTATCACACTCAAATTCCGTACCCTGGACTGGTACATGAGCCTAGATGTAAACAATCCAAAAGGAGTACCAAATACTATCACAGAGGTGAAAACGTTACTAGTAAGAAAGTTTCAGAAACCAAGCTCAAAAGACCAGTACATGAATGAAATGATCGAGATTAGGAAGAAACTAGGTGAGTCTATCTGGGAGATTTATCAAATGTTCAAATTTTTGAAAGGTAAGTTGAAGCATTCAATTGCTGACATGCAACAAAGGCAGTTATTTGTGAACTCATTGTTACCACACTTGAAGTATCGTTTGAGACAACAAAATTTCCAAAATTAGGTAGAGGCCCTGCAAGCATCCTCGTAGCTGGAAGAAAACTAGTATCAACAGACATATCCATTAGTAGAGGAGTTGAAAGAGTATCTGAAGAATATGACATTTCAACTAAACCAGAATAAGTGAAAAGAGAAGAGAGAAGTTGTTTGGTGTACACTATGTAGAACAAAGGGACATCATAAGAATGAATGTCCAACCTTTGTGCAGTAATCAATAGAAGGGGTTCCAAACCCATTTTCAATAGAATGACCATGGTGTGAGATTTGTAAGACACATAGGCATGATCCATATCATTGTCCAATGATGCAGAAGTATAAGACAGTGCCAAAAAGTTTGTACTGCAATTTTTTCATATCAGTGGGTCATGATGATAAGGATTTTAGAATGCTAGAAATAATGAGAGAAATAAATTTAAGCACTTACATGGTGTAATAAGAGATTATGATAGGGAAATATTCATCATAGTTCAAAAATGTGCCACCACCATTCAACCCCGCGTAGCCGTAATAAATCAATTTGTATCCATAGTATAACCTCACGTAGTATAACTAGGTACCCCAATAAAGTGCATTGTGAGAAGATAGAGGTGGATTCATAGGTGGAGGACGAGGAAGATGATGATTTGGAAAAGGCAGAGAGCTAGTAGTCTACCAAAATTGTCAACAACCAAAAAATATGCAAGGGATTCTCCACTTCCACCTATGACATGCATGTATTGTTGCACAGTAGACCATGACATAGAATACTTCCCAACACTCTTGGGAAAAATAAAAGAAAAATGGAATCAGAACAATCAAAATGTCTAGTGTATTTCTGCAAAAGCCAGGGATGATGAGAAAAACATCAATATAGTTACTTGAGGAGGAGCCAAGATAGGAGTTGTTGCAGCAAAACATGATCCATCTCAAGACCAATGGGTAAATAATAATACTAAGACACAAAATCATTTTGATGCGTGGAAAGAAAAGGAAACATTTAAGGAGGTTGGACAAGATATTCTTATGGAGAACATCGTGTCTACATCAGTTTCACATCAAACTCAAGACCCACCAATGTACAAGATGCAATATTCAATGGATCACACCAGTAAAGGGCAACCTTCAGAGAAAGTAAGTACCATAAATAATTTTCTGAAATATTTTGTTAAGTTATTGAATGATCCATCGTTTGTTAAGGTCTTATAGAATCTACGAGAAATATGAAACAAATAAGTACAAGGGAAGTTAGAGCAAAAGACAGTCAATCATCTCCATACAAGGAGAAGAACAAGCAGGGAATTCAGGCTAAATGCCAACATTGGGGATTTCAACATGGGATACATCATACTTGATTTAGGCTCTGAAGTAAACATCTTACCTAAGAATACATGGAAGTGTATGGGAGAAACCAAATTAAGATATTCATTTGTTCAGTTAAAACTAGAAAATTTTCATAGAGAGTTACCAATTGGAATACTTAAAGGTGTGACAGTAGATTTGGATGGAGTGCACATTGTGGAATATTTTGAAGTGATATAGATAGTAGATGGCACAACACCCTACCCAACATTACTTGGATCGGATTGGGAATTTGATAATTAGGATTTGATCAACTTGAAGACAAAGAAAATTAATTTTTAATCAGGTGAGTACAAAGTGATTGCACCATTGGATCCTTCACAAGGAGAGAGGTTTGTAGAGGTGACCTGTCTGAACTTGGAAGAAATAAATCAGTTATACATAACCACTACAAGAGAAGACGATTATGTCAACCTAACTGCAGATGGGGTACTCTGTTGGATAAGAATTACCTCATGTGCTTTATACTTAGACATAGGTCTGGAGAAATGATCACGGGAACTGTTCGAGGAATGGTTCAAAGATGTGTGGCAATCATCCTTGCGACTGGGCAGCTATACGATGCTCGAGTACGAGGCCTGTTTTATGGAGCTGCTTCGGTATGCTCCGCACCTGAATACCGAGAAATTTAAGGTCAACAAGTTCATGTTTGGCCTTAATGTCAGCATTCGTGCAAAGGTTATGATTATGATGCCTCAAACCTTACATGATGTTGTCTAGAAGACCCTCATAGCAGAGGAGGAGCTTATCAATGGGGGTGAGAGAAGGACTCTAACGAGACCAGTAGAATAGGCGTCATCTTGTGTGCAGTAGCATCAGACGCCAGCTAGATATTCACCAGGATATCGTGGCTTCTAGAGAGTATCCACTTTCACTACACCTTAGAAGCCAATGCCTCAACAACGAACTCCTTACCGAGGACCAAAACACCAACAACAACGTTGACCACAACAACATCAGTTTAGGGCTATTCAATAGAACATTCTAGGGTTCTAGGCCGGTGGGCCATCAGATTCTACTTCGGGTGCCAAAAGTATTGGACCAAAGAAAGGGTGTTCGACATGTGGGGAGCCACATTACCAACATGACTTCCTAGTGGAGAGGACTAGAGAATCTAGATCAGTCCGACCCACTACCATGGGAGATTTGGGCAAGGCCCATCAGATTCATGCAACCGTGAATAACCTCTAGGTAGAGAACCAATCAATTTTTCTCGAGACGTCAAGTACCATCAATGACCCCTTAGTATTTTGATAGATCCAAGTGCTATCGAGAGTTTTATTTTTGGTGCAGCGCTAAAATAATTAAGGTAAAGGCAGTCGAACAAAACAAGTTTAACATTGTAGAAATGGCTTTGGGAGCCAAACAGAAGGTAGGAGGGAAGGTTATGGGATGTAGCCTTAACCTGGGAGAGTTTGTCACAAGGGCCAAACCGTACATCAAAACCTTAGGATCTTATGACTTCATGATTGGTATGGACTATTTTAAATCGCATGATGCAATACTCAATTGTAATATGGAACGATTGAGCTTGGTTGATGACAAGGGACATAGAGGCGTGATTGTAGGTCGGAACCAGGGAGTCTTCGTGAGGTTCATCTCTTCCTTGCATCTACGAAAGAGCATGTGCAAGGGATGTAAGATTTATATGATCCTTGCATTAAACAAGAAGGGAGTAGCAGAAGCTCTAGAACACCTTCTGGTGGTGAGATTTTTTACGGGCATCTTCCCTGAGGAGTTACCTAGGATTCCGCTGAAGAGGGAGTTGGAATTTACCATCAACCTAAAACTGAGATCTGAATTGATAGAAAGAACATCTTATCAGATGTCGACCCCATAGTTATAGGAGTTGAAAATGAAACTCAAGGAGTTGTTGGACCTAGGAATTATACGTCCAAGTGTGTCACTTTGGGGTGAGACTATTATCTTAATACAGAAGAAGGATGGGTCATGGAGACTCTGCATTAACTATCATCAATTGAACAAGGTAAAAATCCAGAATCAGTATCCGTTGCCAAGGATTGATGATCTGTTTGATCAAATGAAAGGCTCGATGGTGTTTTCAAAAATCGACTTGAGATCAAGGTATCACCAGTTACAGATCAAGGATGAATACATCCCTAAGACCTCCTTTAATACGATGTTTGGACATTACGAGTTTATTGTTTTACCGTTTGGACTGAAGAACGACCCAGGGGTATTTATGAGTTTGATGATTCGGGTGTTTTGTGAATACTTGGACAAGTTCATCCAAGTATTCATTGACGATATTTTGATTTACTCTCGGACAATGGAGGAGCATGATGAGAACTTGCACTTGGTGCTATAGTGTCTATGAGAGAACAAATTGTTTGGGAAGCTGTTGAAATTCGTGTTTTATCAATCGAAGATTCACTACTTATTGCATGTCATCTCTGATGAAGGTATCGATGTAGATCTAGGAAAGGTCGAGGTTATTATGGAATGGAATATGCCGATGAATGTCCTTGAAGTGCGTATCTTCATGGGTTTAGTAGGATACTATCGATGGTTCATCGAGGATTTTTCAAGGATAGCAAATCCGATGACAAAATTGTAGAAGAAGAACAAGAAGTTTGTTTGAACTGAGAAATGCGCAGAGGCATTTCATAGGCTGAAGGAGATATTGATGAAAACACCAATACTTAAGGTCCCTCACATGGACGCAGACTTCTTGGTATGCACTGACGAATCCAAGGAAGGCTTAAGTGGAGTCTTGATCCAAGACGATCAAGTGATCGCTTACATATCGAGAAAGTTGAGAAGGCATGAGGAGAATTATGCAACGCATGATTTGGAGTTGTTAGCCATTAGTTATGCCTTGATATTTTGGAGAAACTACCTTATTAGATGAAAATTTGAACTAAAAACGGACCACTGTGGTCTACATCACATGTTTACACAAAGTGAATTGAATGTGTGACAACGACGTTTGTCAGAATTTCTTAGTGAGTATGATTTCGACATTACTTACATAAAAGAAACAATGAATAGAGTAGCAGATGGGTTGAGTCAGAGACCACACATTTTTGGTGATGCCTTTTCATATGAATCTACGTGAAAATATCCTAACTTTATAGCACGACGATGACTGGTACAAAGAGGTCAAGGATTTTATTGAACAAAACATAATGATGGTACCAAAATTTGAGGGATTTACTGTGGACAATGATGGCTTATTGATATTTATAAGTCAAATTTACATACCATTCTATGACGAGTTGAGGATTTTGATCCTAAACAAGGCTCTTAGAGAAGTTTACATGGATCATCTTGGAGTCATGAAGATGACAGTAGATCTTAAACCCTTATTCTTATGGAAAGGAATGAAGGTAGACATAGTCAACTACATGGAAATATCCCTAGAATGTTAGCAGGTGAAGGCTGAACATAGACATCTGACAAGATTACTAAATCCACACACTATTCTGGAATCGAAATGGGAGGTCATTTCAATGGATTTCATTGTTGGATTGCCACTGACGGCAAGGAGACACGACTTGATTTTTGTAGTAGTCAACACTCTAACGAAGAGTGCTCATTTTATTCTTGTGTGTAAGATGTATCAGGCACCTAACATAGCTAGAGTTTTCATCAGTTAGATTTTGAGACTGCATGGTGTGCCTATGAGGATTATATCCGACAGAGGATTGGTGTTTACAGGACGATTTTGGACTAGTTTCCAAGAGGCCTTGGGAACCCAACTTAACTTTAGTATTGCGTATCACACAGAGACATATGGGAAGACCAAACACACAAAACAAATCTTGGAGGATATGTTGCTTATGTACATGATGGACCAACAAAAGTATTGGGAAGAATTCTTTCTACTGGTATAATTTGCATATAACAACAGTTATCAAAGCACCATTAGGATGGCACCTTTCGAGTTTCTTTATAGGAGATCTTGTCAGATGCCTTTGAGTTGGGATCGACTTGAGGATAGGGTCCTGGTGGGACCCAAAGAGATACAAGAAATGGAAGATGAAATTAAAACCACAAGACAAAGGATAAGGGAAGCGTAGGACTGACAAAAGCGTTATGTTGATGCGTGTCGAGTCGATCATAGTTATGAAGTTGTCTATCGAGTCTTCTTGTGGGTGAAACTGCATAAGAGTTCGATAAATTTTTGAATGGGTGATAAAATCTCTCATAGGTTCGTGAGACCCTTCGAGATTGCAGAAAGGAAGGGGCCCGTGGCGTATCAACTGGCCTTGCCTGATTCCTTGAGGCGTATGCACAATGCTTTTCACATATCTGTTTTGAGAAATTATGTTAGTGATCCTACACATGTTATTGACATGAGTTACTTACAGGCATTGGACAAGGGTGCACTCACGGCGTAGCCAATCCTCATCCTAGACCATCGCATTCAACAAATATGACATCTAACAGTAGTAATGTGTCAGCAGTCGGTGACTTGAGAGGATGCATATGATATGTGTCAGCAGTTTCCATTTTTGTTTGGTAGTTAGACCTATGATATTCTGATACAAATTATTTCGGAACTTACATATTGTGAAACTTCGGGACGAAGTTTGAAACAAGAGGGGTTGTATGTAACATCCCTCTCTTGCACACATTGAGCAGACTTATTCTTTGAGGACACTTGAGTGCAAGTGATCTGGGTCATTATACTATTGGTTGTTTTGATTATGATTATGAGATATTGTGAATTTGATGATATGTTATTTTGTTGTATTTACATAGACAAGCGTTATTGACTGGGTTCTCTTGAGTGTGGAGAACTCTGGATTTTGAGGATGTCGAGGCATTGATGAAATGCTTTGGACTATAGATCGAGTCATGGAGTGGACTATTAGGGTTTAAATGTTGTTAATGTGACATATGTACACATGATTAGATATTATGATGTTGATTGTTATTGCTGACATGATTCATAACACCTTTGGAAGCTTCTTGGCGAACTGCATCATGGGAGTTATGTGACCCTGCGCTGGGTATGGAAACACAAGAGCATGCAATTGTTCGGTATTGCGAGCCATATGATCTTTGGATTCTCAGCTACGACGTTCCAGGGCTACTGGGTAATTAATGCGCTACTTTGATTCCTACAGGTATTACAAGATTTCACATTCTTATAACAATAGATTTGAATAATGATTCTTCTTTTTCTTTTGGATCTATTTCGTTTGATATGTATTATTCGTTGTATTTAATGTACGTGTTGAGATGTGCTCGTGATCATTTTCTAAATGAATTGTCATGCCTTAAAATATTAAATTGTTAAGCATTCTTTGACGAATTCATATTTCTTTGACGAATGCATATGAATAAAATATGATTCATATGTGCCCATGAACAAATATAAAACATAAATATATATATTAAACATGTCGTATTTGACAAGTTGTCTTTCATGTTACAAAATATGCCTAAACATGGGTAAACCCATGGGCCGACATCCCATACCCATTACATTATCCCCCAAAACCCAAAAAAAACCCAAGAAAGGGGTCTACCTTCCACGACCTCCACTTCGCATTGCGCTCTATATTTGACAAGCTGTCAAAGTCTAAAAATGATCAAATATGACCAAGTGTTCCTCAAGACTTGGTCAAGGGACAACATGGAGAGATAAGTAAAGAGAGAGAGAGGAAGGGAGAGAGGGAAAAGGAGAGAGAGGGGAGAGGAGGGGAGGGAGAGGGAAAGAGTGAGAGAGAGAAATAGAGGGAACGAAGTACAAAGGGATGGAGAAAGAATCTGGTAGTGGTGGGTGAGGTATGTAGAGGGAGA
>ML801870.1:522412-537708 GCA_009831015.1 Picea engelmannii | reverse complement strand
AGATATGGGTAGAGAGTGGGTGATACAAAGTGAGGGAGAGAGAGGGGTAGATGAAGGAGAGAGAGATAAATGGAGGGAGGGGGAGAAAGGAGGGGGGAGAGAGAGGTAAGAGAGAGAAGGGGGAGATTATGGGAGAGAGAGGTAAAAGAGAGAAGGGGGAAAAAGAGATTAGGAGGGAGGGAGAGGGAGAGGTAGAAACTAAGAGAGAGGGATTAGGGAAGAAAGGGATTTAAAGAGAGAGAGGTATATATAGGTAAAGAGGGAGAGGGGGAAAGAGAGGGGAAGGGATAGAGAGAGCGAAAGAGGAAGGAAAAAAAAGTGGGAGATTGTTATAACCCTAAATTGCACCATACATGCTTACCTGGCATCAAGCCATCTCAGATCCCTTCTTTTCCAAAGCACTACTGAACAACTCTTTAAAAAACCTCTTTTATAAGGGCCCACGTGCCCTATGCCATTACTGCACGCGTGTACACGCTAGCTAACCTAAAACAGCCCATGTGGACTGAGAAAAGCACGAAAAAAGGAAAGTTGCTGACAAAACACACAGCTTTGGGTGAGTTAACTGAAACTCCCGGCCATGCATGGCCGAGGGTTCATCCAAATACCTAGCTCCTTCTAGCCTATAAAAGAAGGGTTAGGGGTCCCATTTGGAGGAGGAAAAAGATATCAAAGAAACTCTGCCCAATTTCATATTCCTATTGTCCCAACCCTTTAGCCATCGTTGTGCAAGAAGAGATACAAAGAAAAGAAGTTGGAGGACATTTGAAGAGGAGCCCAGGATCAAGATTTGTGGAGCAGCGACCGGTCTCGACATTTGTAAGTTGATTCATTTAAAGTAATAAAGAAATTATTTTCCTGTCCCACTTTATGAGTTCTTCATAATACAGTAAATATATGTTTGAATCTCTAACCCATTAGTCCATAGGTAAAATGCATGTGTAGTTTGTTGCTTGTTTTGCATACAGGTCAGCTTTGAAAGAAGGACTGCTAACAAGTGATCAAGCGGGAGGAAGGAGCGACATCGAACATCTAAAACAAGGTATGTTGGTCTAAACCATGTATTTGCTGAAAAGGAAAGGGGTTTAAGTCTGGGGACGAAAGTAGAAAGTATATTTCTTTTGGTCATATCTGCATGCATAAGATAACCCTATTTGCTAGTCCGTAAGGGGATTTCCCTCACCACAGAATTGACGACCATACTGGGGAAGTCTCTAGGGTTCCTGGAATTTTATTTGTTTTCGGGTAGTTTTAAAAGACTGGTTTTCTTGCCTGTTTTTTTTAAGTTTCTGTAAAGTCTGAGCTAGCAGAGAATCTGGCTTCCCATACCAGTTGTCTATGTTATTTGATTGACTTTTTTTTTCGAGACCAAAAGAGGTACATGCGGCGTGCATAAGGTCTGAACGCGTGCACTCGCGCCCTACTCTCTTACAGCCCGTGTGTGAATGCTAGCTGAAGAAGTAGCAGTAGCATGTAGATTCCAAAAAAAAATTTGAGGCAGTCATCCTCTTCCCTGTTATAATCAGTCAGGGTTTTCTGGAACTCTGTCTGAGTCTTAGTTGTTTGTAGTCTTATCTTAGATTGGTTTGCTTTACGAATATTTTCCTTTCATTGTTTGCTTTTTTCTATTAAAAAGAGTGTCTAAGCCTTCAGGAGATCCTGGTTATCAATATCAGTGGTCTCTTTCTGGTTTGGATTGTTTGTTTTTATTTTTTCTTAGAGTTTAGAGATACACACGGCCTGTATAAGGTCAGCCTGCGTGTACACTCCCTCTGGCTCTATACAGCTCGTGTTCACACACTTGTTGTTGCATTATCAATAGCGTGCTTGTGCATGATAGTTTTTGTTGAGGTTAAGGAAACCATCATTTCCCTTGATGAGAGTTATACCTCTCAGGTTTGTGAATCTATGTCTGAGCAGTCAGTAGCTTAAGATTAATATTACCCTTAGCTTGCTTTTTCTCATTTAAAAGTTGTCATAAAAAATAATTGTTTAGGGTTTTTAGACAAGTGTGAGAGTCATTTTTTAAGTTGCTAGTGTGTGATTTCTTGAAGTGATTCTTTGCAATCTGCGATTTAGGATAGAATTGTTTTTCTTGGTTTTTTACTTGTTGGTATTTTTCCTTTTTGCTTTATCAACATTTAAATAAAAAAAAATATCTTTGTCATTTTCTTATTGGATTGAAGAGTGTGATTTTGCATTATTATCCAGGGAAAAGTCTTTTATTTCATAATTTTTTGCAGTTTAATTAGATCATAAGTAGCTCGTAGTCGAGTGAAATTCCTTTTGAGTTTGCTGTCCAAAATCTTAGAAAATTAAAAAATAAATATTTTGAGAAGTTGTTGAAATTTTGCATTAAGTGAAAGTTTTTGTTTCCAGCTTTTTACTCATTTTTACTTTCACCTTTTACACCTCATCAGTTTCACTTTCATACCCCTTGAAATAAGAGAAAGCCATAAAATTAATGCTACATATAAAATTTATTAGACTTTTATGTTTGTAGGGTTAACCAACTAGTTCAGGATTAGGGCCTTGGATTAGGTTGGAGAGGAAACTCTTCAAGGCCATTACAATAAAAAATTGGAGTTTGAGTTAGGGAGTGTCTAAGTCCAGTATCATGAAATTTATTCGGGACCCCCCTATAACACAGGGGATAGACACAAGGTCGCGTGCGGAAAGGTAGCGGAGATAACCCCTCCAAAGCTCGACCAATCGTAGTGGATAACACATATAGAGGGCTTGTTTTGGGATTCCGTCGATTGCATTTTCCATGGGGTTATGTGGGTCTCGAATCCGTTCGAGGTCCTTAGTTGTCTTTTGGACCAATTTCTTTCAATACCCTTGACAGGTTTCAGGCTCGATACCCTTCTCATTGTGGTCTACCCGACTTTCGATTATACCCGCCTGGTGACTGTTCGCGTGTTGGCAACCTAGTTGCCTATATTTTTTAGGGACATACACAGGTGATTGCGGGGGTATACCATGGTACCTAGGACAGACATCGGGCCACACTTTGCAGAGTATACCCAAAGGGTGCTTCCGTTTTTGAATTACACTTGCACCGGTAATTTGCTCTAGTGTTGGTTGTTGTAACTGTTCTTCCAAGTAATTTAGTGTTTGCCTATCTTATCTTATAGGGATTTTTTTAGTGTGTGTTAGTTTTGAACGTTTCGACTACCCTAGAGTGTCTTTGATATTCTCACACAGTGGAGAATCATGAGCTCTGCCAGTCACGAAGGCTTCTTGGCCTACCGCCGGTTACACTGGAGCCACCCCTGCCACCATTAAGGCGAAAGCTAGACCAACAAGGGTCTTTTGAAGTGATCGGGTCACAAGAAATTGTGCCCAACCAACATCTGGAGGAATCGACCATTTTGGACCTAGGAGTGAACACTCTTGGCCCGGTTCAAACCCCAACCACTGATTTCTTGGCACCTTTCATCGTACCAATTCAATTTTACGAGCGCCATGCAGTGTTGCACACAACAATGGAAACAAATGTTGTTACTCCTTCTGGGAATTCTTCAATTCCCACTACGGTTGTTACCACAAGAGAGTTTTCACATCCTAACCCACCATCAACGGTCTGAGCTACCATGGTCTCGACCACCTTTACATTGCATAGTGGTATAATCCCGTCTTTGGCGGCAGCCACAACCCCTTTCACACCAAGTGTGACATGCCCTTTGTTCTCATACGTGATGCCTAGTTCAGGTACAAGTCCTGTACTTTCCTACTCCACTTTGCAGACTTTAGGTCTGGGGGTAGGGAGCTCTAGCGCTCCTCTGAAAGGTCACATGGGGGGCACTTCTGCTCCTTTTAACATTTTCCCTTATAGAGGAGGTCATATACCTCCTTCATCCCCTTCACTCGGTGGCTCACATCAGCAATCCACTGGGCAACCTACAGACCATAGTTTATTTGGAGAGGGGAGTCAAGGACCACCTTCGCATAATACGTCGGTAGGTTCGACACCATTTTCTTTGATCGAAACGTTTGGTAACAATGCCTTCTCGTCAGCCGCCTTCCTGATTGGGGGCAATCCCAGTTTTGGACAACCTTTTCCTATGTAGGGTACTATTCCTACACAGGGGGAAAACCTAGGAACTTCTTCCACATCAGGGCCTTAGAATTCTTGGCAAGGATCCATTCCCTCGTTTGGAATGTCAATATGGGGTAATTATTTCCACAATCAATGGAACCCCGTAAAAACTACTATGCCTATCCCCACGGGACCGACATGGGGCAACCCTTCCCAAAGTCCTTCAAATGTAATGCATGCCCAACCATCTATGTCCTATTTTGGAAGTCAACCGACGATGTCTCCACATACGCAAAATCCATACGCTGGCCAGGACCATGGTTTCTACCAAAATATGAACCAACAACCAAACTTTTCCTGGCAACCTGGTGCCAGTCAAACTCCAGGCCCCTTTTTCCCAGGTTATCACCAACAACCCAAACTACCCTTCCTGGAGACGTTGCACTTGCCAGATTTGACAAGGTTGTTGAATGACCCTATTTGTCACGATCTGCATTGGCCTCCTATGCCGACGAAGTTGCCTTCAGACATTCCAAGGTTCGAAGCCAAGCCTAACGAAGATCCAGGAGATCATGTGACTACCTTTCATCTTTGGTGCTCATCTAACTCATTAAAAGATGACTCCGTACAATTGCGATTGTTTCAACGTACTCTCAATGGGAGTGTTGTGAAATGGTACATTGAGCTCGATCGCTCAAGATACTCTTTCTTTGGTGAACTGGCGATGGCTTTCCTAAATCATTTCCAGTTACCTGTGAGATATGACACTAGCACAGAGCTGGTCGCCAATTTTGAATAGACTATAGCAGACGATATCTCTGATCACATCTGAGAATGGAGACGTTGAAAGAGTTTAATTAAGGTACCAGTCCCACAAACATTCCTTCTTGAGTGGTTCCTTAAGTATTTGGTCCCACAGTTATCTAAAGATGTCGTGACGTCGGGAGTATTCTTCGAAGAAGACGCCATCATGAGGGCTCAACAATTTGAGCTCATCTATTCTCAATACGGTTTATTATACAACATCTTTCTAGATGCGCCATGCTGAATACTTGATAAAACTAGATAGAGAGTTGGACCACATGCCAATGGTATTGTTGGTTCAGCACAAACAAATCCCACTGAGAAATTGTCGAAGTAGTTGCAACAATTATCTATACAACACACAACGGCTAGCCAAACTACTACTTTGGTTGCTCCCCCTACCAAAATGTCAGAGGTACACATAGTGCAATCGACTAACCCAAAGGCCACCCAACAACCTGAAGGAAAGAAAAAACAATGAAAGAAGGGTAAGGGGGATAAAAAACCTACCAATAATGCTGGTGGGGACAACACTAAGAAATGGAAGGCGAGGTATCCATGCAACTTGTGCGTGGAAGACCACCCGACCCATCTATGTCCTCGGCTTGCAGAAGCCCAAAAGTTTGTGACAAAGCGACAACCTGCTGTGTTGAGGAATCCATTTCAACATGGGAAAAATCTAACCCAAGCCTTTGCAAGCATAGAAGGGGGTAGCCAAGAACCTTGTCTGGCTGCGAACAACCCCACATCCGTGAACGTATATATGGTGAGGGGTGATGCTTTTATATCGACTAGAGCACATGACTATAGTAAACCAAACACTTCTGAGAAGGGTAAAGAAAATGAAATCCCATCTCTTCCTCTATAGATTTAGAAGAACTTGGGTGAAACAACGACACACATTCCCAAAGGTGCATTCAAAAAATATTCTTAAAACCCAAACGCAAGGGCTGCCCAGAACTACTCTGTGGTGGAAGATTCATCACAAGCCCCTTGTGCGATGTCTACTTTGGAGGTCCTTTAAAGCTGCCCTTCCTAGAGGAAAGCCTTGTTAACTGCTTTAGGATCTACCAAGACTTGTAATCCAGGTACAATCATGCTGGATACAACCGACTCAAAACCTCATCTGCCTTACCACATAGCGTTTCATATAGTACTGGCTTATCCCATGAAAACTTTTACTCAGAATATCTTTTGCATGGTGGTTGATGAGGGTGCCTCAACATGCTTTATGTTGTTAGCATGTTGGAAGGCCGTTGGCCAGCCCGTTTTGTCTCCGTCGCCTACTCTCCTCACTACTTTCAACGGTCGTTCATTCCGACCACATGGTATCGTTCCTTCTTTCCCTGTACAGTTAGGAGGGAAGACTGTGTGTGTCGAAGTAGAGGTAGTCGATTCTCCCCTCAACTATAACCTCTTGTTAGGAAGGAGTTGGAATTATGCCATGCAAGCTTTGGTTGCTACAATTTTTTAGGTCTTGGTGTTTCCAGACGAAGGGTGGATAGCGACCATCGATCAATTGTCTTTCTCTAGACCTGACCCTGCATTGGGGGCATCCACGGTCCCGATGATTGATAATCCTCAACCAGGTGTCGTCAACGTAGGGGTTGGTTTGTGCCCATATTTGATGGGTACCTTCGATTACCTGGCCCCTCAAGGCGATATCAAGTTTATATCCAATCACCATAAGGTTGAGATTTTTCAAGTTTCGTCGTTCCGCGCGACTTACTTCAACGATCCGTGGATACTTCCTTCCCCATCGACCACAATGGATGGGATAGGACACTCGGGCATGTCCATGCCCTTGTCTGGAGTTGAAGTAACATAGTCTTTAGTCTAGAAAACTTTAGTCCACACTAATCCAACTCCTTCACAAGAGTTTGATCAACTTCTAGATCCTGTTTGGGCTCAGGGTTCTCTCGCTCACACCAACTCATTAGACTTAGTCTTTCCCTCTGATGAAGCAATTATTGAAGCAATGACTAGTTCGGATAAACCCTGGGAAGATCTTCATCACAGATCATACTTCCTCCCAGAGTTAAGCGGAATTGAAGCAGGAGAATTCACCGTGACTATGACAGGAGATTGGTCTTGTCCTATTAATCCCTTAGCTACACATGAGGTTTATGATGAGGGTAATATGGAAACTATCACTGAAACCTTACTGATCAATATCTCCCACAACCCTGGCGTCATGGAGAATGTCTTCGTCGGAGCTTAATGCTCCCCCGAAGAGATTCAAATCTAGACAGATCTTTTCAAATAATTCCGCGACATTTTCGCCTGGTCTTATGAGGAAATGCCAGGTATTGATCCAAAAATAGTTGAACATGAAATCACAACGTATCCTGATACCAAGCCTGATTAACATAAGCTTCATCCAGTTAATCCTAAGAAAGCAGTAGCCATTAAGGTTGAGGTTGAGAAATTGCTAAAAGCCAGATTTATCTATCCTATCCATTTGACCCAATGGGTGTCAAATCCTGTGCCGGTCAATAAAAAACAAGGCACGATTCGTGTATGTACCGACTTCCATGATTTGAACAAGGCATGTCCCAAAGATAATTTTCCCACACTATTCATCGACCAGATCATTGATGAATGTGCAAGTTGTGAATCCTTTTCTTTCATGGATGTTTTTTTGCGATATAATCAAATACAAATCAAACCCGAGGATCAACACAAAATGACATTCATTTGTCCTTGGGGTACATTCACATATCGTAAGATGCCTTCTGGTCTTAAAAATGTTGGAGCAACCTTTCAGCAGGCCATGTATTTTTCTTTCCATGACCTCAAGAATATATTCGAGGCCTATCTAAATGATTTAACATCTTGATCTTGCAAGAGAACAGATCATCCCACACACCTCTGACTTATCTTTGAACGTTGTCGCTACTTTCGGATTCGCCTGAATCCGAACAAGTGCAACTTCTGCGTAACATCAGGACGCTTGTTAGGTTTCATAGTGTCAAAAACATGGATCATGGTTGATCCTCTCAAGGTTGAGGCAATAATTCATTCCCCCCCCCCCTCGACCCTCGACGCACAATCCTTAAACTTCAGAGTCTACATGGCAAGACGAACCTTTTATGACGCTTCAACGCCAACTATGCCAAGATCACCAAGGTCTTTATGCGCTTACTGAAGAAGGACATTCCATTTTACTAGGATGATGTTACTCAATGCTCTTTCGATGCATTGAAACATGCCCTCACAACGACCCCTCTGCTCTGGCCACCTAACTATAACAAAGATTTCTTATTATATCTGGCTGCAGCAGAATCAACCATTGGCATGGTTTTAGTTCAGGAAGATGACTTGTTCTCAGAATACCTGATCTATTACCTGAACTGAGGCCTCATAGGACAGGAACTCAATTATTCTCACATCGAAAAACTTGTGTTGGCAGCAGTTCATGCTGTTCAACGGTTCCATCATTATGTTATGTTTCACAAGACCACCGTGATTGTTGTCATTAATCCATTCCAGTACATGTTGACACAATGGGTAATAGGTGGAAAAATCAGTAGATGGATGGTCATCCTCCAGAATTTTGACTTAGAATTCGTTTTAGCAAAGTACAAAAGGTCACTGGTCTTCGCAAAACTTATTTCGAAACTTCCGGTTGAGTCAGGTTATGTTGTGCTTGAAGAATCGCCTATCCGGGGAGATATATTTTTGTTCACATCTTCAGATCCCTGGTATGGAGATATACTTATCTATCTCTAGACTTTGAAGTTCCCCACCACTACTTCTCGTGATGAGCGTCGATGCATACACCATCAGGCTAAGAATTATCTCATAATCGATGATACGTTGTATCGGAGAGGTGTAGACTGCATCCTACGCCGATGTCTCACTCATGAGGAAGCAGTTATCGTGCTTAACGATTTCCATACCATAGCTTGTGGCGGTCATTTTTCTGGGTTGGCAACAACCCAAAATAATCTACGAGAAGGTTACTTCTGGCCGACACTTATCAAAGATTGTATCGAATCGGTCAAGAAGTTTCATCTGTGCCAAATCTTTTCTCGGAAGATGAGGGCACATCCCGCTCCCATGTTTCCTGTCATCACAGTTGGTCCCTTCACCAAGTGGGGGATTGATTACACTACTTGCAACCCTCCTTTAGCAAGGGGTCACTACTATATCATCATAGTTGTAGACTACTTCACAAAGTGGGTCGAAGCTATGCCAATGTTTAAAGATGATGGAGAGACTGCAGCTCTCTTTTTATTCAATCAGATAATAGCAAGGTTCGGCATCCTGAGGGAGATTGTCACTGACCATGGCAGTCACTTTCAGAACCAAATGATGACCGAGTTAGCATCAAATCTTGGGTTATGGAAAGAACATTCATCACCCTACTACCCCCAAGAAAATGGGCAGGTGGAAGCTGTAAACAAAACTCTTAAGACCATTCTACAGCGAACTATCAACTCAGCCAAGTCAAATTGGAATTTGATGTTATACTTGACATTATGGGCTTACCGAACATCTGTTAAGACTTCCACCGGTTTCTCACCTTTTCAACTCGTTTACGGGCTGGAGGAAATCTTTCCCATCGAATGTCAGATCCCGTCTCTAAAATTGGCAGTACAATTACTGCCAGATACTTCTCCACTTGAAGAACAGTTAGTATACCTTGAGTAGCTCAATGAGAAGCATCGTGATGCGGCCCTGGCCAACAAGGCTCACAAACATAAGGTCAAGTGTTAGTATGATAGGTCTGTTCGTCCTTTGATTTTCTCTGAAGGCGACCTTGTCTTGCTCTATGACCAAGATAAGGACCCCCTGGGGGCAGGAAAATTCAAACCCATGTGGTTCGAACCTTTCATCATAAAAGAGGTTTTAAAAAAGGACACTTATCATCTGGTTGATTTTGAATGAAATTCTTTGGCGGAGC
Organism: Picea engelmannii; assembly: GCA_009831015.1. Classification (NCBI taxonomy): domain Eukaryota; kingdom Viridiplantae; phylum Streptophyta; class Pinopsida; order Pinales; family Pinaceae; genus Picea; species Picea engelmannii. Next base: position 527,953 of record ML801870.1, on the reverse strand, counting down.
CTAGAAATACCTCAAGAAGTATTACTCATAGGCAGGTCACTATGGGTAACTTTTTGTAACATATGTATAGTCTTTGTATTATTACTTTTTAGCTTCTTTTAGTGTTATGGACGTTTCGTTGATGTTATCTTTCGTCATTGTGGTAGACGTCAAGTGATTCTGAGGTGTTAATTGGGTATGCAGATCGTGTTGGTCGACACACTCGGAGGCTTGCCTCCCCAACTTGGGTAATCTTTACACCTCAAGGCTAGTTATTATCTTCTAGAGGTATATGCTTAGGTGACACCACAAATAATGTTGCCGAGTATAGTGCAGTTATTGAGTTGCTTCGTGATGCTTTCTCATTAGGTGTCTCTCATCTTCGGGTCTATCTCGATGCTCAATTGGTTGTGTCTCGGTTAAACAGAGTATACCAGGTTCATGATTCAACTTTACACAGACAATTCCTTAGGGTACGTCTCTTACAACAAAACTTTGATTATATTACATATTTTCATGTTCCTAGGAGATTAAACCAAGTTACAGATACTCTAGCTAATCAAATTTTAGATTGGCATCTTGCACACATATGAAAGAAAATTAACATAAGCATGTAAATACATTTTTTGCACACATGATCCATAAGACACAAAAGACCAAAAAAACCATATATAATATCATAAAGTAACTAGAGTACACCGATGGACTTAAGCGTCTCAAAAATAGGACCAATAACGAGTCGCAGGCTTATTCCCTCAAAAAATATATACAACTAGTGCTCGTGGCATGTCAAAATGTATAACTAAAGTCAGGGCCTATGGGCCTTGTTATATTGGTCCACAACATTGGCTAAATGCCGAAACAGCCGGACCCACGTCCGTGGTGCCCCCACTACATGAGGCTACATCAATGGTGGCAGGTCCTCAATCTCTGCCATCGAGATCGTGCGAGTGAGCGTAGTAAAGTTACGCTCAAATCATCTCAATACCCTCTCAGCCTCCTCAGCTAGAAGATCTCCTTATACTGCTGGTCCCCTTGCGGTGACAAGTGCCGCCCTTCACCGAGGACGATGCTTGTTCCTCACATAGTCAGCGTGTCGCACTGGTCCCGCATCTGCACATAATGAACACATATCCGTCAAATACTCTGGCATAACAAAAAAATAAAAATGATATATATAACAAACCAACATAAAAATTACATATACAAAAAAAGACTACAAAGGTGGAGACTTACCCATCTCCCCTTGCTCCTCACCAGGAGGTACTAGTATCTCAAGGTCTCTCGAAAAATCAATCCCGACATAGGGATAATCCTCTATAACCGGGATCTGTCATGATAGCCACGCAAAGAAGTCATCATCAAAGGACTCATTGGTCCTTCTACCACCCTGTCGCGGCAGTAATACTGCCCATCTACACACAGCAGGAAGAGAGGCATGATGTCCTCGTACCACTACTCGAGGACTAAAACTCAAAACTCTCTAAAAAAAGAATGAACACAGAATGGTCCCGAACCCGAAGTTCCTATGTGTCCGCAAATGACAATCTGTCATCTATCTTTTCATACACTCAAGCAATGTGGTATTCCAATCAAAAACTTGTGCATTTAAGCACTCGACTGCACAATTCATCTGTGCACGAGACGCATAATGTTAGGCCTAAGAACCAATAATTCGCCCGATAAGAAATACTATTGCATGTAGCGATAAGTTAGTTATCTTTCTTATGGGCACCTGCGTGATCGAGCGGTCTGTATCAACTGCACAACATAGACCTATCAATTCCGCTATGTTATGTGGCCCCACAGCAAAAGTTGAGAAATTGACTGGTTCCCCTCTCTTGGAGAGGCCAGTCAAAAAGTAAGTGTCCTCGACTGTGAACACCAATGACTGCCCCTCTAACATGAATGCCTTTGCATCCGGATGCCAGTAGTCAACCAAGGCATTCAATAGCCTAGGTTGTTCCCGCATGAAATGACATAGAAAAAACTTGAGTAACCCACACTGTATCAAAGTATCCATAGCATTAGGGTCTTCCCCAACCAACTCATCCAACTCTTCATGCTCTCTTTCTTTCCAATGGACATACATCTTGCAAAACACCAAGGTTCAGGAGGGTTAACCCTTGCTTTTTATGTCTTTTTCATTCCATAAGGGGGTCCACGTGTGCTGTAATGTTGACAGTCACGTGTACATGCGTGCATAGTTTACTCTCCCTGAATGTACATGTGGCCTATCCAGAGACAGCCCGCGTGGACCTAGGGCCGACCTTTTAAAGTTCGACACCCCCCTAAAAAATGAAACCCAATGAAAAAATGAAGACATAAAATGCAATATAAGGGAGTTTGTACTTACTTGGGCCAGACAGAAGTTCATTTCATCCACTGTAGCTCCCGGAATCACCACTTTTGACAAAGGGGGTCTTTTGGCTCCAGAGTCAATTTCCAAATCAGCAATGGTGATAATGAGCTGCCAACTTCTATTTATAGACTTTTTGGCCTATTTTTGTCACTTTTTTGGCCTCCCTTATCATTTTCTTTATACCAAAAACCATTTAGAGTGATTCAAGAGTTGCATAAGAGGAATTTGATCGGGTATTGGGACAATTTTTTTGAGTTTTGAGTAATTTTCGATGGTCCAAGGAAAATGTTTTCCGACAATTGACTTGAGCATATAGGTTAGGTTTCTACCCTGACTTTTGTATGTCGTTGTAATTTTCCTTTTCCATAGGATTGATCTCATCATGTTGTGACATAGAACCATCATCTCTGCTTTAGAAGTGTCACAACTTGGTGGTAGAGCTTACCAGCACATGGATGCCCTAGGTAGATCCTGGTTGCATTATGGTATTCATGTTGTCTCTAAAACACTGTAGGCTCGGGAGTCCTTGTAGTTTTTCCTGAATATGAGTTTGAGCCTCATTTGCATGATTCTTCTTAACTGTTGACCTTACCCTCAGGACTCCCAACAAATAATAGGTCTTCTTTTAATCCCTTTTCAGACCCTCTAAATATGAAAAGATTGTCGAGCGATATTGTGGCCTTTCACGCTCATTAAACTGAAATTTGAAGTCACGTCTGTCCGGTGGTAGTTTACCCCTTTTTCGGTCCGGACAGTCAACTGTACGAACAAAGGTATACTCCATGGAACTTCAGCTCTATAGAAGAGTACTCTCAGGTATAATTTTATCCCTTTTTCGGGCCATAGGGACTAAACTTACGAAGAAGGAACCCCCACAGAGTCCATAGTTAAGCTCTCTTCAGACTCTCTAAAATTGAAAAGATCGTCGAGTGACCTTATTCTTTCACACTTGTTAAAATGGTCCAGAAGAACATTCCTGACGGAGTCCATAGTTAATATTTTTTCAGACTCCTTAAAAGTGAAAAAATGGCCAAGTGATTTTGTCCTTATCACACTCATTAAAATGGTTTTGAATAGACATCTTGTCGGTGCTAGTTTACCCCTTTTTCGAACCGACTAGACTATGTTCAAAAAAGGTACCCCAATGGAGTCTCCTTTTATGTTTTTCAAGACTCTCTAAATATGAAAATCCACCGAGCTTACCTTTTCTGGGCTCGTTAAACTTACATCGAAGGACGTTACCATTGTGTGTTTTGTTAACCGCATTTGCATACCTTATATGCCAACCTTGTAATAGTTTGCTTCTGTGTTTTAACACCCTTGGCCCCCGAAGGATTTTTTCTGAGTATCATTATACTAGAACATCAGTCTTGTCCTTGTTCCTTGAACTTGTATGTTTGCAACACTCGTTCCTCCATTGTAATGTAACATTCCTTTATTCTTTTTCCTAAAATTATTGAAAAAGACAAAAAAAAATCAAATATACCCCAAAAAGAGGAAGGGAAAAGTATTTTCTTTATTGGTAGCATAATGAGTCACCCTTGGATAAAGCACATATGTCCATTTGTTCATCAAACTATGGGATGTAGTACGACCTTAGGAAGTTTTTCTCTCTATATAGAGTTGTTTCCTCCACCGTTTGGTTATCCTTCCAAACATATGGAGAGTTTGTGTTGCCTCCTGCTTTGTAGACTTATGATTAATGCCATGCTGCCTGAGTCTCTTCATTTGTCGTGCTATTGTCAAAGGGAATTTTGTCACCAAGCCTGAGTCAGCCCCTCTACAATTTGTCTCTTTCCCTCATGCCTGGCCATCCTGAATGTCCAATCAAGTCCTTGTTTGAAATCAATGAAGCCTTTAGTATGATCATCAATTCCATGACTGACAAGCCGTCAAAGACCTCTAGGTAGTGCAGTCGTACACTCATATTACACTCCTACCCGAGTTTTGAAGATTTTGAAGTAGATGCTCGATTTCTGAAGACCTCATCTCCAGCCATCAGGCCGTATCATCTTCTAGAAAATGGATACTCTCTCTCTCTCTCTCTCTATATATATATATATATATATATATATATATATATATATCTTTTTGATTTCGATATGTAGCTCCGTTGTGTATTGTTTGTGGCTACTCTTTATATAGTTATATGACATGGATCTACAATGTATTTGATTGGTAGCCATGATTCTATTTTATCCCAAGCATGGGTATGCCCGCCTCGGTGAGACATTTGTTATTATGCAGACAACGCCTCTCGGTTCCTGATCCCTGGGCTCAATCGTTCGGCACATCAGTAAGGATTGGTAATGTATTTTGGCCATCATATGCTCTTCTGACCTCACACATTAGGGGGCATCTGTTATAACCCTAATTTGCAGCATACATGCTTACCTGGCATCAGGCCATCTCAAATCCCTTCTTTGCCAAAGAACTGTTGAACAACTCTTTAAAAAACCTCTTTTATAAGGGCCCACATGCCCTATGCCATTACTGCATGCGTGTACATGCCAGCTAACCTAAAACTGCCTGCGTGGACAGACAAAAGCACGAAAAAAAGAAATTTTTCGACGGAACACACAACTTTGGGTGAGTTAACTAAAATTCACGGCCATGCATGGCTGAGGGTTCGTCCAAATACATAACTCCTTCTAGCCTATTAAAGAAGGGTTAGGGGTCCCATTTGGAGGAGGAAAAAGATAGCAAACAAACTCTGCCCAATTTCATATTTTTATTGTCCTAACCCTTTAGCCATCCTTGTGCAAGAAGAGATACAAAGAAAAGAAGTTGGAGGACATTTGAAGAGGAGCCCAGGATCAGGATTCGCGGAGCAGGGACTGATCTCGACATTTGTAAGTTGATTCATTTAAAGTAATAAAGAAATTCTTTTCCCGTCCCACTTTATGAGTTCTTCATAATACAGTAAATATATGTTTTAATCTCTAACCCATTAGTCCATAGGTAAAATGCATGTGTATTTTGTTTCTTGTTTTGCATATAGGTTAGCTTTGAAAGGAGGACTGCTAACAAGTGATCAAGTGGGAGGAAGGATCGACATCGAACATATGGAACAAGGTATGTTGGTATAAACCATGTATTTGCTGAAAAGGAATGGGGTTTAAGTCTGGGGACGAAAGTAGAAAGTATATTTCTTTTGGTCATATCTGCATGCATAAGATAACCCTATTTGCTAGTCCATA
>ML801870.1:495728-520775 GCA_009831015.1 Picea engelmannii | reverse complement strand
ATTATTGTAGGGTTTATGATTGAGTTTGCGGTTGATACTGTGAATTCCTACAATGTTGTAAAGAAGGATTTTCTGAGAGGACCCATAGGTAGGTACATCATATAACTGTATACTTCTATCAATATTTTATTCTATGACAAAGGTGTGATGACTATGGAATCAAACAACTAAATTTCCATGCGTGCATGGGGGAAGGGGGGAAGCAATGACAGGAGTTTGAGATATGGATAGGGAGATGGATAAGAGGAAGAAAAAGGAGGCCATGGACTGAATCATGATGGAAGAGGACCAGATAAATAAAATAATGGAAAAATATGGAAAGACGCACAGCGAAATACCTTACTAATATAAGATGAACAAAAAATATAGGGCCATAGTCGACAGAGTGGGCTTGGAAAGAGATGAAGAATATTTAGGATCTCTGAGTTATGGAGAATATTGAAGAAATCCTACGTGCAACATACAAAATAAAAAGAAGATGTCTAGGATCAGGAATAGAAGGTGGAACTCCAATCCAGATCACAGTCAATGTGGAACCTACCACCCCATGTGAGACTAATACACCTGAAAGAACACCAATGTTTAGACAACTTAATTTTAGTGGAAGAGGAGAAACAAGTTAGCGGTCTAATCTAGGACAACCAACTAGGTGAGAAAGTTCAGAAACTAACACTCAATTGTCTACACCGCACAAAGGAAGTAGTTCGACATAGTTCAAAATGGTAAGTCTAGATTCCACCATCAAATTACTAGAGTTTCGAGGTGAAGCATATGAGGACCCTGAAAAGCATTTATTTATCTATGAAAAGAACTGGGAAGAAAAGAATATCACATACAAGGATACAAAACTCATGTAGTTATCTATCACACTCAAATTCCGTACCCTGGACTGGTACATGAGCCTAGATGTAAACAATCCAAAAGGAGTACCAAATACTATCACAGAGGTGAAAACGTTACTAGTAAGAAAGTTTCAGAAACCAAGCTCAAAAGACCAGTACATGAATGAAATGATCGAGATTAGGAAGAAACTAGGTGAGTCTATCTGGGAGATTTATCAAATGTTCAAATTTTTGAAAGGTAAGTTGAAGCATTCAATTGCTGACATGCAACAAAGGCAGTTATTTGTGAACTCATTGTTACCACACTTGAAGTATCGTTTGAGACAACAAAATTTCCAAAATTAGGTAGAGGCCCTGCAAGCATCCTCGTAGCTGGAAGAAAACTAGTATCAACAGACATATCCATTAGTAGAGGAGTTGAAAGAGTATCTGAAGAATATGACATTTCAACTAAACCAGAATAAGTGAAAAGAGAAGAGAGAAGTTGTTTGGTGTACACTATGTAGAACAAAGGGACATCATAAGAATGAATGTCCAACCTTTGTGCAGTAATCAATAGAAGGGGTTCCAAACCCATTTTCAATAGAATGACCATGGTGTGAGATTTGTAAGACACATAGGCATGATCCATATCATTGTCCAATGATGCAGAAGTATAAGACAGTGCCAAAAAGTTTGTACTGCAATTTTTTCATATCAGTGGGTCATGATGATAAGGATTTTAGAATGCTAGAAATAATGAGAGAAATAAATTTAAGCACTTACATGGTGTAATAAGAGATTATGATAGGGAAATATTCATCATAGTTCAAAAATGTGCCACCACCATTCAACCCCGCGTAGCCGTAATAAATCAATTTGTATCCATAGTATAACCTCACGTAGTATAACTAGGTACCCCAATAAAGTGCATTGTGAGAAGATAGAGGTGGATTCATAGGTGGAGGACGAGGAAGATGATGATTTGGAAAAGGCAGAGAGCTAGTAGTCTACCAAAATTGTCAACAACCAAAAAATATGCAAGGGATTCTCCACTTCCACCTATGACATGCATGTATTGTTGCACAGTAGACCATGACATAGAATACTTCCCAACACTCTTGGGAAAAATAAAAGAAAAATGGAATCAGAACAATCAAAATGTCTAGTGTATTTCTGCAAAAGCCAGGGATGATGAGAAAAACATCAATATAGTTACTTGAGGAGGAGCCAAGATAGGAGTTGTTGCAGCAAAACATGATCCATCTCAAGACCAATGGGTAAATAATAATACTAAGACACAAAATCATTTTGATGCGTGGAAAGAAAAGGAAACATTTAAGGAGGTTGGACAAGATATTCTTATGGAGAACATCGTGTCTACATCAGTTTCACATCAAACTCAAGACCCACCAATGTACAAGATGCAATATTCAATGGATCACACCAGTAAAGGGCAACCTTCAGAGAAAGTAAGTACCATAAATAATTTTCTGAAATATTTTGTTAAGTTATTGAATGATCCATCGTTTGTTAAGGTCTTATAGAATCTACGAGAAATATGAAACAAATAAGTACAAGGGAAGTTAGAGCAAAAGACAGTCAATCATCTCCATACAAGGAGAAGAACAAGCAGGGAATTCAGGCTAAATGCCAACATTGGGGATTTCAACATGGGATACATCATACTTGATTTAGGCTCTGAAGTAAACATCTTACCTAAGAATACATGGAAGTGTATGGGAGAAACCAAATTAAGATATTCATTTGTTCAGTTAAAACTAGAAAATTTTCATAGAGAGTTACCAATTGGAATACTTAAAGGTGTGACAGTAGATTTGGATGGAGTGCACATTGTGGAATATTTTGAAGTGATATAGATAGTAGATGGCACAACACCCTACCCAACATTACTTGGATCGGATTGGGAATTTGATAATTAGGATTTGATCAACTTGAAGACAAAGAAAATTAATTTTTAATCAGGTGAGTACAAAGTGATTGCACCATTGGATCCTTCACAAGGAGAGAGGTTTGTAGAGGTGACCTGTCTGAACTTGGAAGAAATAAATCAGTTATACATAACCACTACAAGAGAAGACGATTATGTCAACCTAACTGCAGATGGGGTACTCTGTTGGATAAGAATTACCTCATGTGCTTTATACTTAGACATAGGTCTGGAGAAATGATCACGGGAACTGTTCGAGGAATGGTTCAAAGATGTGTGGCAATCATCCTTGCGACTGGGCAGCTATACGATGCTCGAGTACGAGGCCTGTTTTATGGAGCTGCTTCGGTATGCTCCGCACCTGAATACCGAGAAATTTAAGGTCAACAAGTTCATGTTTGGCCTTAATGTCAGCATTCGTGCAAAGGTTATGATTATGATGCCTCAAACCTTACATGATGTTGTCTAGAAGACCCTCATAGCAGAGGAGGAGCTTATCAATGGGGGTGAGAGAAGGACTCCAACGAGACCAGTAGAATATGCGTCATCTTGTGTGCAGTAGCATCAGACGCCAGCTAGATATTCACCAGGATATCGTGGCTTCTAGAGAGTATCCACTTTCTCTACACCTTAGAAGCCAATGCCTCAACAACGGACTCCTTACCGAGGACCAAAACACCAGCAACAACGTTGACCACAACAACATCAGTTTAGGGCTATTCAATAGAACATTCTAGGGTTCTAGGCCGATGGGCCGTCAGATTCTACTTCGGGTGCCAAAAGTATTGGACCAAAGAAAGGGTGTTGGACATGTGGGGAGCCACATTACCAACGTGACTTCCTAGTGGAGAGGACTAGAGAATATAGATCAGTCGGACCCACTACCATGGGAGATTTGGGCAAGGCCCATCGGATTCATGCAACCGTGAATAACCTCTAGGTAGAGAACCAATCAATTTTTCTCGAGACGTCAAGTACCATCAATGACCATACCCTTAGTATTTTGATAGATCCAAGTGCTATCGAGAGTTTTATTTTTGGTGCAGCACTAAAATATATAAGGTAAAGGCAGTCGAACAAAACAAGTTTAACATTGTATAAATGGCTTTGGGAGCCAAACAGAAGGTAGGAGGGAAGGTTATGGGATGTAGCCTTAACCTGGGAGAGTTTGTCACAAGGGCCAAACTGTACATCACAACCTTAGGATCTTATGACTTCGTGATTGGTATGGACTGTTTTAAATCGCATGATGCAATACTCAATTGTAATATGGAACGATTGAGCTTGGTTGATGACAAGGGACATAGACGCGTGATTGTAGGTCGGAACCAGGGAGTCTTCCTGAGGTTCATCTCTTCCTTACATCTACGAAAGAGCATGTGCAAGGGATGTAAGCTTTATATGATCCTTGCATTAAACAAGAAGGGAGTAGCAGAAGCTCTAGAACACCTTCTGGTGGTGAGAGTTTTTTCGGGCATCTTCCCTGAGGAGTTACCTAGGATTCCGCCGGAGAGGGAGTTGGAATTTACCATCAACCTAAAACTGAGATTTGAACTGATAGAAAGAACACCTTATCAGATGTCAACCCCATAGTTATAGGAGTTGAAAATGAAACTCAAGGAGTTGTTGGACCTAGGAATTATACGTCCAAGTGTGTCACTGTGGGGTGAGACTATTATCTTCATACGAAAGAAGGATGGGTCATGGAGACTCTGCATTAACTATCATCAATTGAACAAGGTAAAAATCAAGAATCAGTATCCGTTGCCAAGGATTGATGATTTGTTTGATCAAATGAAAGACTCGATGGTGTTTTCAAAAATCGACTTGAGATCAAGGTATCACCAGTTACAGATCAAGGATGAATACATCCCTAATACCTCCTTTAAGAAGATGTTTGGACATTACGAGTTTATTGTTTTACCGTTTGGACTGATGAATGACCCAGGGGTATTTATGACTTTGATGATCGGGGTGTTTTGTGAATACTTGGACAAGTTCATCCAAGTATTCATTGACGATATTTTGATTTACTCTCGGACAATGGAGGAGCATGATGAGAACTTGTGCTTGGTGCTATAGTGTCTATGAGAGAACAAATTGTTTGGGAAGCTGTTGAAGTTCGTGTTTTATCAATCGAAGATTCACTACTTATTGCATGTCATCTCTGATGAAGGTATCGATGTAGATATAGGAAAGTTCGAGGTTATTATGGAATGGCATATGCCGATGAATTTCATTGAAGTGGGTATCTTCATGGGTTTAGTAGGATACTATCGATGGTTCATCGAGGATTTTTCAAGGATAGCAAATCCGATGACAAAATTGTAGAAGAAGAACAAGAATTTTGTTTGAACTGAGAAATGCGCAGAGGCATTTCATAGGCTGAAGGAGATATTGATGAAAACACCAATACTTAAGGTCCCTCACATGGACGCAGACTTCTTGGTATGCACTGACGCATCCAAGGAAGGCTTAAGTGGAGTCTTGATCCAAGACGATCAAGTGATCGCTTACATATCGAGAAAGTTGAGAAGGCATGAGGAGAATTATGCAACACACGATTTGGAGTTGTTATCCATTGTTTATGCCTTGATATTTTGGAGAAACTACCTTATTAGATGAAAATTTGAACTAAAAATGGACCACTGTGGTCTACATCACATGTTTACACAAAGTGAATTGAATGTGTGACAACGACGTTTGTCAGAATTGCTTAGCGAGTATGATTTCGACATTACTTACATAAAAGAAACAATGAATAGAGTAGCAGATGGGTTGAGTCAGAGACCACACATTTTTGGTGATGCCTTTTCATATGAATCTACGTGAAAATATCCTAACTTTACAGCACGACGATGACTAGTACAAAGAGGTCAAGGATTTTATTGGACAAAACATAATGATGGTACCAAAATTTGAGGGATTTACTGTGGACAATGATGGCTTATTGAGATTTATAAGTCAAATTTACATACCATGATATGACGAGTTGAGGAGTTTGATCCTAAACAAGGCTCTTAGAGAAGTTTATATCGCTCATCTTGGAGTCATGAAGATGAGGTTAGATCTTAAACCCTTATTCTTATGGAAAGGAATGAAGGCGGACATAGTCAACTACATGGAAATATCCCTAGAATGTTAGCAGGTGAAGGCTCAACATAGATATCTGACAAGATTACTAAATCCACACACTATTCTGGAATCGAAATGGGAGGTCATTTCAATGGATTTCATTGTTGGATTGCCACTGACGGCGAGGAGACACGACTTGATTTTTGTAGTAGTCAACACTCTAACGAAGAGTGCTCATTTTATTCTTGTGTGTACGACGTATCAGGCACCTAACATAGCTAGAGTTTTCATCAGTTAGATTTTGAGACTACATGGTGTGCCTATGAGGATTATATCCGACAGAGGATTGGTGTTTACAGGACGATTTTGGACTAGTTTCCAAGAGGCCTTGGGAATCCAACTTAACTTTAGTATTGTGTATCACACAGAGACATATGGGAAGACCAAACACACAAAACAAATCTTGGAGGATATGTTTCTTATGTACATGATGGACCAACAAAAGTATTGGGAAGAATTCTTTCTACTGGTATAATTTGCATATAACAACAGTTATCAAAGCACCATTAGGATGGCACCTTTCGAGTTTCTTTATAGGAGATCTTGTCAGATGCCTTTGATTTGGGATCGACTTGAGGATAGGGTCCTGGTGGGACCCAAAGAGATACAAGAAATGGAAGACGAAATGAAAACCACAAGACAAAGGATAAGAGAAGCGTAGGATTGACAAAAGCGTTATGTTGATGCGCGTCGAGTCGATCATAGTTATGAAGTTGTCTATCGAGTCTTCTTGTGGGTGAAACTGCATAAGAGTTCGATAAATTTTTGAATGGGTGCTAAAATCTCTCATAGGTTCGTGAGACCCTTCGAGATTGCAGAAAGGAAGGGGCCCGTGGTGTATCAACTGGCCTTGCCTGATTCCTTGAGGCGTATGCACAATGCTTTTCACATATCTGTTTTGAGAAATTATGTTAGTGATCCTACACATGTTATTGACATGAGTTACTTACAGGCATTGGACAAGGGTGTGCTCACGGCGTAGCCAATCCGCATCCTATACCATCGCATTCAACAAATATGACATCTAACAGTAGATATGTGTCAGCAGTCGGTGACTTGAGAGGATGCATATTATATGTGTCAGCAGTTTCCATTTTTGTTTGGTAGTTAGACCTATGATATTCTGATACAAATTATTTCGGAACTTACATATTGTGAAACTTCGGGACGAAGTTTGAAACAAGAGGGGTTTCATGTAACATCCCTCTCTTGCACACATTGAGCAGACTTATTCTTTGAGGACACTTGTGTGCAAGTGATCTGGGTCATTATACTATTGGTTGTTTTGATTATGATTATGAGATATTGTGAATTTGATGATATGTTATTTTGTTGTATTTACATAGACAAGCGTTATTGACTGGGTTCTCTTGAGTGTGGAGGACTCTGGATTTTGAGGATGTCGAGGCATTGATGAAATGCTTTGGACTATAGATCGAGTCATGGAGTGGACTATTAGGGTTTAAATGTTGTTAATGTGACATATGTACACATGATTATATATTATGATGTTGATTGTTATTGCTGACATGATTCATTGATGGATGCAGGATGATGATAGATTACCAACCAAAATCGCATTTGGAGTAAAGGGGTCATGCACGACAACCAGAGACATTGAGGGAGAGGTGTGGCAGCAACCATATTGCAACCTACTATCACTCTCGTTGTGGCTCGAACTGTAGGTTAACGACTACCTATTTCGAGAGACCTACGATGTCGTGAGGGAAGACTGTGATAGTCGCTCACGATGATTCTAAGGGGCACAAAATAAGGCAGGGTCCTTATTACTTAGAGGCCCTTAGTCTCCCACAATATCGCCTAACAGATATTGACTCTAGGCGTTTGACGTCTACCAAATTCAGTCAAGAGGCGAGTGGCACCCTTGGATCACGTAGTGCATCTTGAAGGGAACATTGTGCAAATAAAATGGAAAGAGATGAGTGGCACCCTTGGAGCACGTAGTGTATCTTGAAGGGCATGTCATTATTTTAACTGGTAAGTTAATAAACCTAATGCCTAGAAAACTATGCCTCCTTAGGACCTGCTTGGTCTTAAAATGAATGATGTGATAAGTGAAGTTTAATAACAAATTTTCCCTTAAAAACTGTCACCAAGCCTAGTAATTTGAAAACCTAGGTCTGAGTAGAACATTTGAACAAAAAAACTAATTAGACATGTAACAAGAAGGGGGTAAAGAAAATTCAAGCATTAGTAATTAAAGTGGAAATTTTAATAAAGGTTTAATTAATAAAAGGGGTATTTGGTTGTTTTTGTCTAAACCTGCTAATTCTGAACTTAGTTATAAAAAGGGGAAACTTTAAGAAAAAGGGAAACTTAAAAATGGAAACTTAAAGAAAAGGCGAAACTTAAAGAAAAAGGGGAATGTCTAACTTAGTAAGGAATCTATCCTTTGGAACTTTCTATTTATGAACTCAACTATGAATTAAGTAAGGCGTAAGTCATTTAAGAATTGTAAGGGAATAATGGGACACCGAGGAGCGTTTTTATGAGTGCTTTTATGTGGGTGAGGGAAATAGGAAAATTTAATTAATTAATAAATTGATTTTCTGGTGCAACTAGGGGATCGGGTGACATGTGTATGGGGGAGGTTATTCATAATTAAATAAATGAAAAATGAATCTAATGAGGGTTTTAGAAACTAATCACTTGAAAAATATATAAAAATTATGGTAGAGGAGGATTATGGATCACATCTCACTTGTGTAATGTTACACTGCCAAATTTTATCTTGACTAAGTTTCTTTTGTGGGAGATGTGATACCCAACTTGGGTAACAAGTGGTAGCTCAACCTTGCGAGGTGAGCTGGGAGATAGCATTCTCTGGTATTGTGTGTGTGTCCCCTTTGCAGCTCGGGGGGCTCAAGGGGAAGAAGAGTACCCCTAGCGTTGGTTGGGAGGTACTAGTGAGGACACATCGGTTGCCAAGCAGGAACTGGACAGAGGGCACGCAAGACAATGACTTTGGAGCATTCACATTTGGATACGATACGCATGTGTATATTTGCATTGAATGGTATTTAAATTCCCTGTATATGCATCTCTCTATCGTCGAAATCACACGTGTGTCACTGTGTTAAAAATTCATTTAATTTTATGTCCTGCAATTTACGCTTGTGAAATTTGGTTGAAGGGTAATTAAATTATGTTCATACGCCTTCAGTTAAGGTACTTCTATTGTGTTAAAGTTTATGTTTTATTCAGTTTAATACCATCCAAAGATTACTTTTTCTTTCAGCGAATTTTCCTTGATGAGCCCAATGTTTTATGATCAGAGAATTCAAAGTTATCCCAACCTTATGCTCATTGTACTTTTGATTTGATTTCCAATGGTGAACCCAAACACTGAATGCAAATGAATTCTCAACGTTTTTTTTTATTGTTTTTAATACAAAGAAAATTTGTGTTTTTCTTTTGTTCCTTTATCCTTTAAGTTATTAGTCTGTTCCTGAGTAGTCGGGAAAAAGATGAATCGACTGTCTTTCACTCCGATGCTAAAGATTGAGATTCAAATGCCCTACTTTCTTGTGCATGGATAATACGTGTAGGATAATTTCTCTGCCTAGAAAGGAATTCTCTCTTGGGCGTTTATTCCCTCCTTAGCCTCTGTGATTACTGTGATCTACTCTCTACAATTCATTTTTAAATTCACCCAGAATTCATGAACTCCCACAACAAGGTTTCTAACTAACTTCAGTTTTTTCCCTTGCATCTGTTTCCTTCTAGTGTGCCCAAAAATTTAATAATATTATAGTTAATGAAATTAAACCCTTAAATTTAGACTCTTTCTATTTCAAATTTCAAGGATCAATATATTTTTGATCAAGAACTCGCTTAGATCTGTGTAAACCTAGGTTACACAATCATTCTTAGTCATATTCTCAGGTAAATGTAAATTGCGAGTACCAACTCTATTCAGTTATAATCACTGTGTTAATCGAGCTGATTGGTTATGGATTTAATTTCTGACTCTTACTGTATGCAGTATTCATGTGATCTATTTTTAAAAGAAAAATAATTTATTTAATGTTTCCATGTGACGAATTCATAGCGTGCTAGTTGGTGTTTTAATTGGTAACTTTAGGCTTCGTAAGTTTTTGAGTCGTATTGATATATCATTTCATGTCATCAATTGTGTCGTGTTTATAATCCTATCCATGATTCTCATTTTCGTAATGTAAAATCATTCGAAATATTTTGAATCTAACAATAATTTTGATCATTGCGGGAAGGATGCTCATAATTCTATGTTGTTCCATTCTTTGTTTCTCCATGGAGAAGATCTGGACGCAAATTGATGCTCAAAGATCAGTATGGCAAATCGTTTTTATTTGGTAGTAAATGGGCCTCCGGATGAAGAACAATGACTTTATGTTTTTTTGGTTTGATATTGATAGAGAGTTGGTTTTGAATGCTCACGCTCATTGATGTATATACATTTTTTTTTAAATAAATTTGTATATTTACTGTTTACTACAATAATTAAAATCGTTTACTATTGACAACATTTACAGTGAAACGCGTTTACTACAGCAAATAAAACCGTTTACTATTGACAACGTGTACTATTACAGTAAATTTTTATATTTATTGTTTACTATAGTAAATAAAACCATATTATCCAACTGTTTACTACAAGAAAAAGAAATGAGAACATTTTCCTTCGTGTAGTTGTTCCCTTCGATTGTTCCAACCCATTGACAATGTTGAGTTGTTAGAGAACGATTTTATTATCGAACTATTATCAACGTTGAGTTTTTCAGAGGGCTGGAACGAACAAATTAAATATTTGTATATCAATAGTTGCTTTATAGCCACAATGTCGGTGGTATGTATGCTGGTGAATTTTATCTTGCCTGTGGCGCTTTCCTTGTTTGGATTTTGCTGTAACAGAGAATTTTTTTCCTTGACTATTAGACAACGGATTTATTACTATGTAAACTGGCGTTGTGTTGGTAGTGGTGATTAAAACAACCATCAACCCATTCAAGTTTTTATTTATTAGTATTATAACTTTGCAACAATAGATTAATTGTTTTTATATATCAATCGTTTTATATATTAGTCTTATGACTTTGCAACAATATATCAATTGATTTTATTTAGAAATTGTTTATTTATCAGTCTTATATACCAGTCTTTTAACTTTTTCCACAATAGATTAATTTTTTTCCTTTGCAATGGGAATAGCTCACTCATTTGCACTTAGTCATAATGGTTTAACAACTAATGGTTTATGGTTTATTTGTGTATTAGTTTAATGGTTTGTGTAAGATTAATGGTTGAGGGTTTAATAGTTTTATTAGCTAAATTGATTAATAGTTTAACAGTTAATTGGTTACTATGTGCCTTGTGCCTTAAGTTGAATTGTAAATGGTGGTTGGTCATAGTTGTTACACCACATATGATTGCCTTGTAGCAAAACAAGAAATCCTTCGGTTAGTTGCGCAATTTAAATTTGAATGATGTCACCTTGCGTCTTGTTGACTTGTTTATTGGGTGCTTGGATACAGTCTTCATGTATTTATTGACAGATAATTTGGTCTCCTAGTGCGTGGGATTTTGCTTGGGTTAAAGGTCTAGATATGTTATGTTGTGCCATAGTTATTGTCACATGTATCGTCTGAGACAGCATGATTCCTGATGAGGGGATCATTGCAAGCCATGATTGATAGATGCGAATGATAACATGGCCAGAGTCTTGTGCTTCTCGATGTAGGCATATTGTTTGTTGTAATTGATGTTGGTACTTGGTTCTGTAACGCCTTAATGTGATTGGTTTTGCTCGTCATAGAGGTTTCTAGTTACTAGTCGTTGAAGCCATTGTGTCGGGATTGATTGATGTTGTCTTTTAGCTTAGTAGGCATGATCTTGTGTCTGACGGGAGGGATGTAGACACCTCCTTATTCCTCAGAATAGTCGCCAACCTGGAGACCTTGAATGGTCAAAATAGATGGGAAACTTGGCTTGATCATTTCTTATGTGTCTTGGAGGTCCTAACCTTGTAGGGTAAGATGGGCGGGTAATTGTTTTTATTTTTCGTCTGTTGATTATCACATGTTTCATCTAGTTGCATGATGCCCTAGTATGCTGGGTTGTGGTTGTCTGTTTCCTGAATTGTGTACGTTGTGTTCGTCGTCAAGTTATGTTGACTAATTGTTGTCGTTGTCACTTTCCTGCTCAAAAAAAATTTGCACTTTCTTTGCATCGCATGTAGACGTAACAATGGGGGTCTTTACAGCTTGGAGGTACTTCTGCATTGGCAGCACTCAGCATGTGAAAGTGATCAAGCAAACTTTCTCCTAGTAACTTTATAATATGTTTTTATAAAGTGATTTTATAAAGTTGGGTATTTTAATTTTTTAATGTAAAAGTGACTTTATGATGTTATGGGTCACTTTAATGACTTAAGCGACTTCAACGAATGATTAAGTCATGACCGTTGATCTCAAGGGAAAGTGAAGAGTCATTCAAGGGAGATCAAGGGTTAGGAGAGTTACATTTCGAAATTAATAAAAGGCAGCGCATTAGGAGGAGGGTGCACTTTTGAGGAGAGCTTCAAAGGTGAAGGGGCACGCATCCCAAGGAAGAGTGTAGGCTTGAGGAAGAGCTATAGCAAGGAGGGTTTGGCATGCATCCCAAGGAGTGGGATTGGCATGCATCCCAAGGATCATTGCAGCCATTAATACAGTCCGTACAATAGTTAAAGAGGAATTTGTACAACTATGTAAGTTGGTCGTACAACAAAGGGAGGGCACAAAAATCGATGTTGTAAATTTACATCATGTTGGCATAGATTTCTATGCAGTTTTGTTGAGTTGTAGTCTTATGCTCTGTTCAGTTTTCTTTTGGCACTATTTTATATGCAAATGGTGATTGATAGTGAAGAATTGTTGGATGTCCTGGGTTGTACAGGCCATACAGTCATGGTTTTCCTTCCGAGATGCAGTGTGGGATTGTTTGTATAGTGCAGAATATTGTTAAAAGAAGTGAATGCCTATGTTTAATGCTGATGCAATTTGCTGATGTAATAGTTCTGAATTTCCTTGAGCTAAATAAAACACTTTTTCCTCCTAAAAAATGTTCAATTTTATGAATATGTCTCCAAGTGTTTATGCACATATTTTTGTGCCAAATGTGGGTTATTGTCTATTATTCATAAATTAATTCTGCTGCTATTTTATTTCAGAACTTGTCTATGAGTATTTCTATCCATAAAGAACAATAGTATGGCTGTTGGATATTTATAGAAGGCTGAGATCAATTTTAGACTAAGTGTATGTTGAACTAAAATGTATTTTCAACATTATGAAACAACACTTTTTCAATGTAATCGAGTAAAACTATCTTATTCTCATGTATTATCAGGGTTTCTATCTAGTTGAGCCTGCAACATTGCAACGACCTCACCAGCTCAGTAGTGATTCTCCTCCCAAATTGCAAGTGATAGAAATTATGACGTGAGGGGTGTTTTAGTAGAAACTAGATGAATGTAGCCTTCAACTTTCACCCCATGCTGAATATAAAAATATCATTTTCACTTCTTCCCATCTTCTATAATGGTTCTTGAGGTTGATGTGAACCGAGGTAGATTAGGCTCATATCTATGGGAGGTCTCATCAATCCCTCATCCCTCTTGGTTGCATTCATCAAAACCTATATGTATATAAGACATTCTAGTAAACCCCTAAAGGTAATTTCATATCCTAAGGTATAGGCCCCCATATGACCTCATTATTGAGTTTCTTGGTTTGCCAAGGGCTTTGCTACCTCATTTTAGTCTCTTAAGACATGGTAGTATCACACATGTAAGAATTTAGTGGCTAATTGGTGTATTGGGCATAAGACGAAATACATCCTAGTGTCCAATGTGCCTTTGATCATATGACGAATGAGTAGAAGTGAATCTCCACAGACTGTTACCTACCGCAATTTTTTTTTCCTGAACAATCTTCAGAGCCTAATATAAAGCATAGATCTGTGCTAAATTGTTGGATGAGATGCCCAAAATCCATGAATATTTTACTTGAATTGTGTTACTAAGACCAATATGCTTCTTTTATATCCTCAATGTTAAAAATTATGCCTATACTTTTACAACATGTTAAAAATAAAAATTCCTCGACTTGTGTATACATTAATAATAAGCATTCCATTTAAAAAATTATTTTACATTAATGATAAGGTTTTCATTTAAAAAATTGAAAATGGTTTATGAGACTCGATATTTTGACAACATAAGGTTATAGTGGTGTAAGCGATGTTCACAGTTCAAAACACCCAATGGAAGCAGCTGACCAACTTGTAAAACCGGAGGCTTTAAATTCACAGCCTGGCTTTCGAGATCGTCAAAAGAATTACCGAGAACCCAATCTGCTTCGCGACTTAACAGAAAGGACTTAAGGTACACATCTAGTATGTACTGTGAGTCGGTGTCTGTCTCGCGAAAGAAGGTTGGAAGATCTCTGGTTTCTAAGGTTGGGACGCCGCGAATATAATCAATCGAAATGCTGCTCTCCTCAGCTATTGATGATAATTAAAATTAAAAAAACATAAAGAAAACAACGCTCAGATGTTAGATGAGGCCCGGAAATTTCTATACGCAGAATTTCAAAACAGAAAATTGTTTAAAGCATGCAGAAACCCTACTGGTTCCTTCATAAAGAGAGTAACGAAGATCCTCCAGCAGATGTGAGTGATAGAAGATTGAATAAAGAAACGTGGGCTGTGTCCAAAACGAAATCCAGGGAATACCTAATTCCTTTGTGACTTCAAATGACCAGAAAAACATAGTATCAGTTGTGACGCACGATATGGCAGGCCCCGTCTTGTTGAGATTGTGAAGAAGCTGTTCCAACTCTCCTCCCATTTTAACCAAGAACAAGCAAACTTTCAACAGTAAACAACATTTTAAGTCTCATGCTTCAACTTTAGCTTAGTGTCGAGATAACGAAGAGGTTGATTTTGAAAGTGTTGACAACTAATCAAGAGTTAATTTTTTTAAGATTGAGTTGCCACTAACAAGTTGATTGATAAATAATAATGAAGATGATTAGATACTTTATATAGGGTATTCTCAACATATGCCTTACATAAAGGATTTTTTTGACATATCGAGAAATGCAACTTAATCCAATTTCTTTGGCAAATGATACAACCCAGAATCCTCAAGAAAAAGGGTCAATTCACTTTACTGTTCCAGGAATTGATGAAGTATTACTTTGTATGTTTCAACTTTTAAAAAGAATTTGTTGTTTGAGTCTTAATTAGAGACAAGATGACCATCAAATTATCATCGAATATAGATTCATCAAAATCAACTCAATAAATCATTATTTCAAAATAGTCCTCATTGGTTATGAACATGAAAAACTTATAAGGATACAAGGCACAGTCATTCCTCGCAAACATGATTTTGTAGCAGCACCAAAATTTATCCCTTAGCTCCTTAAGATTAAGGCATTACAAATTTGGACATCTGAACTTTGAAAGTTTAAGAAATTTTAAATCATAGGACATGGTGAAAGGGTTTCTTTAAAAAAAATAAAACGCTAAGTGTGAAACATGTATTATTAGCAAACAAAAGAGAGATCCTTTTCTCACAAGTACATGAAAAGAAAAATGATGTTTGGAACTTATACATAACAACCTTTGTGGTCTTAATGGATATTCTTTCGGTGGATGCAAATACTTCATTATTTTAATTAATGATTTTACAAGGATGACGAAGCATGTATTATTAGCAAACAAAAGGGGATCCTTTTCTCACAAATACATGACAAGAAAAACGATGTTTGGAACTTATACATAACAACCTTTGTGGTCCTAATGGATATTCTTTCTGTAGATGCAAATACTTCATTATTTTAATTAATGATTTTACAAGAATGACTTCGGTAATTTTTTTAAAAACAAGTTAAAATACTTTGAAAAGTTCTAAAATTTTCTTCACTTGGTTGAAAATGCAAAGAAAAATTTGTCACACTAAGCACAAATAGTGGGGGCAAATTTACTTCAAATGAATTCAATAACTATTAACTATTACAAGAAAAATAGAAAAATCGTAGTTGAAAATCTCTTATACTCTTGAGAAAATGTAGTCACTAAAATAATGAACTTAAATGGCATGGGAATGGAAAGATTTATGCTACATTTCAAAGGGTCAAGCACAAAATATTGGGTAGATTAAGTTCATTTAACTAATTTTATAAGGAATTTATCCCCAACATTAGTCTTAGATAGAATCACGCCATATAAATATTGATTTAGTAATAATCTTTTAATTAATCATCTTCGAGTTTTTAGTTCCACTTTCTATGCCTTAGTTCCGAAAGAAAAACAAACTAAGTTGGAAAAACATAATATCAAATGCATACCCATTATATATTCAAATGAAAATAATGGTCATCTATTACTATCTAGTGGAAGATTTATTATTAGTTGAGATGTTGTCTTTAATGGAACTAAAATTTAAAAAATAAAAGATATTGATAATCTCCTTAGTGCGATATAAGGGAAATTTCATCAAGAAATTTACCTTATAAGAATTGTTAGAAATATCTCTAACAATTTTAAAAGGTGGACTCTCTTTTTAAACTTCAACTTATTACAAGTACCTCTTGGAAATCTATCCTTCTTGGGATGTGCCATCACTAGATATCTTTTCTCAAAAAACTTGGTTCTACTTTTCATACGTTCTTGCATTGTAGTTACCATTACTTTATTGCAATTGTACTTTAACCTATTTATGAATATCGTTCATATACTGTATAAAATTCTCAACATCAACACTCTTCTGATGTTCTACTTCAACCAACGACCAATCTAATAATATCCTTTGGTGACCTGCCCAACACTCTACTTCAACCAACTTGACCAATCCAATAATACCCTTTGGTGACCTGCCAAACACCATCTGAAATAGAGCTTTACAAGGAGATTAATTCATATAATTATCAAAGAAAAATTTAGAATAAGGTATTAGAGTAAACCCAATTCATAAAAGTTAGCCTCAAACCATAAAACCAATTTCCATGTCATAATATAAGCCAATCAAAATCCTTAATATCCTCATTCCTACAAGGGGATTTTTAATTACATAAATGATTTTAATTATATATAAATATATATTGAAACTAATTATTATATATAATATACTACTAACTATATATAATAACTAAAAAATAATACATAATACATGCTATATATAACAACTAACATATAATATATAATATACTAATTGATATATACTGATCATGATTTGGATCCATGAGCTTGATGGGGCTCAAAAAGGACTAAAAATAAAAGTTCTCAGAATGTCTTAAAAATGGATGTGTGTGTAGCCCTCGTCAATACGAACCCAACGCAGCTTGAACGGCCCCAAGAAAACATCGTATGCTTCAGTTATGACGATCTGTTCATTTTGCCAAACATGCAAAAAAAATGATGACTGTATAGTCCGTACAGTGCCACGTGGCAGATAACTTTATAGGTCATACGACCGTACAACTGACGTGGTAGGAACAATTGGCACTTACGTAGAAGGGTCCATACAATTGATGTGGCAGGCTGACTGGTCATACAGACTGATGACATGGAAGGTACAGGTGTACCATTCAGGAAGCGACACATGTCACCACTACAAGGGTGACACATGGCACATCCGTACAGAGGCACGTGGCATGTTTGTACGGAGACATGTGGCATGTTTGTACCGAGAAATGTGGCACGTCTATATGGTGACAAGTGATTGGGTTGATAGGTGGACGATTGGGCACTTGACACGTGGCAAAAGCTAGAATGTCGAACGGTGCCACATGGACCAAACATGGGATGCCACCTAGCATCCATCGATTGGCAGAGGATTATTACAAAAAAAAAATGGAGTTTGTGGGTTTTGAACCCGAGACCTCACCACCGGGCTATGACTTGGCATGGTCGGGCTAGCCAGCCTGCCTGCCTTTGGTTCTTGTTAGCTATATTGTTAAATTTATATTTGAATTAGAAAAAGTATTAATATGGAGGCGGAAAGGGATGGGGCCTAGCCCCATCCCATGGTCGTAGCCTCCCCATAGAACTACACTCCAATATACGGGCACTCCACTCAAGAGATAAGCCACGAGCACGAGAGCCATGGGATACAGGCCTAACCATCGGCGGAAAGCTATACCATGTGACTCGGGGGTAAGACCAGAGGCCATGCGCTTAGTTTGGGACTTGGTCCCATGGTATATTGACAGGTGACCAAAGGTTGCAGGGTAAGGACCAGCGCGCAACCCTTAGGGGGTTGGCGCTTGGCCACATGAGTCCATGTGACCTTGTAGAGGCGTCACGCACCCGGGCCAGGGGGCTTATCCCTTTATTTGTGCAAAAGTGGGTTTGTGAACTATAATATAGTGATTTTATATTGATTATTTAGCTGTATTTGAAGATTTTTGGCCCTTTTGGGGGGATATTGGGTTGTTTTTGAGGCCAGATATTGGGAGGAAGTTGGGAGATGGTTACCAGCTTCAGATCTATATAAACCAGGCCTTCTTGAGACCATGGGAAGACATTGAGAGTAGGTTTATACTGAATAGTTTCCAAGCCAAAGCCATTTTTATATAGGGAAGTTGTTGAGGAACACACCTTTGCGAGCCATTTTTGGGAGCTCCGGTCATCCGATTTGAGTGTCATTTCTTCTGTTTGGTTATATAGATCTGGTGGAACAAAACGAGATCCATTTTGTAACCATTTGGAACTAATGTGTTGTACGTATTGAGCTTTGAACAAAAATAAGACTCACCCACTAAGTCAAAGGCCCGAAAACGTAGGTGAGATTGTCGAACTCCGTTATCACATTGGTGTTTATGGTTTGTTATTGTTTATGCTTTATTTCAGATCTGCATATGTGTATATGGTTGTTATGATTCTTCTATACTTCTTCCTCTTTCTTTTGGATTCCTAAATTGGTTAATAAACACATGCATAATAACTCAACCACTGTCATTTAAAAGATCTTTTCAAACCAAGTGGTATCAGAGTCAGGTTGACGTTTGGAATTTGAGTTTGCAAGTTAACCAGGGAAGGGCTCATATCAGTTGAGAAAATGGAATCTAAGGAGGGACTCTCTCAGGATGAGAAGGATTTCCGAAATTCGGTGTTTTCCATGTCCGAGATGGTGAAAGTGTTGTATGAAGACTACTTGGAACGAACGAGAACAGTTCAAGAGAAAGCTTAAAGAAAAAACAAAGTCAAAGAACAAATGAAGGAAGTGCCTTCTACATCTTATTCAGAAAACACCTTTGAGGTATGCAGTGAATTTCATTCATACAATTCTCCTTGTTCCCATCAAGATGGTTTTGGTGCATTTGAAAAACATACAGGAGGTATAGGTTTGAGGTTGCCAACCAAGATGGTTTATGAAGGAAAGGGACTTGGAATTGAGGGCCAAGGTATCATTAATCCCATTGATCATTAATCCCATTGAGGTTGTGCAAAGGCATCGATATTTAGGATTGAGATACGGTGAAGCGGAGAATGGAGCATCCTCTGAGATGGATTCCAAAACTTCAGAAGCAAGTAATGCTTCAAATGGCCAACTTAAGTCATTGCAAGAACACTTCACGAAAGGTGATGGAGTATCACTCCTTGGTTGTGGTAGTGAATGCAAATCATCTCCAAAGCAAATTGAATATCAACATGGAATGTATAATGTTCATGTTTTTACCAATTCTCTTTTTGATTATAAAAAACATAATCATGTAATATAGAACTTGTGGGATATGTACCCATGTACTTTTTTTCATTCACCCAAGAATTGTGTTACCAAGTGTTGGAAGATACAATCTTTGTAGATGAAGTTTATTTTGAACAGAAAGGAAACATGACATAAAGACTCAACTCCACAACGGAAGAAAGAGAAGGGAAAACGAGTCTGGAGGCCAAAAACTCACTGCATGTTTTGCAAGACGGGTGGACATCAAAAGGCTAATTGTTGTAAGCTTAATCTGGAGCTTCATCCAAAGAAGGACAAAAGGATTGTGCATGTACTCATGAAAATAAAGATTACCAGCGAGGCAAGAGGAACTCCATGAAGAAAATAAACCAACCACTTGGTTTTTCTAGAAGTGGATGTCACATCTTTATTATGTTTTGCTTCCATTAATCTAATCACACATGTTGAAATGATAACCTGTTATAACATCATTTTTGTACAACATCGTTTTTTTTTTTGTCCTTATGAGTATGTAATCAGTAAGGTCCATTTTTGTAACATTTTTGGGACCAAAAGGTCCTTAGTGGGGAGGTGTGATCTAGATTTGGATCCAGGAGCTTGATGGGGTTCAGAAAGGCCTAAAAATCAAAGTTCTCATAATGGATTAAAAATGGACATGTGTGTATCCCTCGTCGATACGAACCGAACGCAACTTGAATAGGATCAAATGGGCATTGTATGCTCAAGTTATGGTGATCTATTCATTTTTCCAAACAAGCAAAAAAAATTATGACTGTACAGTCCGTACAATGCCATGTGGCAGCTGACTATATAGGTCGTACGACCATACATATGATGTGGTAGGAACAATTGGCGCTAACGTAGTAGGGTCCTTACAGCTGACGTGGCAGGTTGAATGGGCGTACAGACTAATGATGTGGCAAGTACAGGTGGACCAATCAGGAAGTGACACATGGCATGTTCGTACAACGATAGGTGGAACGTCTGTACAGAGACATGTGGCATGTCCATATGGTGACACGTGGCACTTCACTACGGTGACACGTGACAAGTGACTGGGTTGATAGGAGGACCATTGGGTGTCTGACATGTGGCAGAAGTTGGCATGTGGAATGGTGCCACTTGGCCCAGACATGGGCTTCCATGTGGCACCCATCGATTGGCTGAGGTTTATTACAAAAGTTGTTTGGAGTTTGTGTGTTTCAAACTCGAGACCTCACCATCGGGCTACAACTTGGAAGGGTTAGGCTAGCCATCCTGCCCGCCTTTGGTTCTTTTTATCTATATTGTTAAATTTATATTTGAATTAGCAAAAGGATTAATACGGAGGCAGAAAGGGTTGGGGCCTAGCCCCAACCCACGGTCGTAGCCTCCCCATACAACCACACTCTAGTATATGGGCACTCCACTCCAGAGATAAGCCATGGGAATGGGGGCCATGGGATACAAGCCTAAGCATCGACGGGAAGCTATACCATGTGACTCGGGGGTAAGGCCAAAGGCCAGGCGCCTACTTCAGGACTCGGTCCCATGGTATATTGATAGGTGACCAGAGATTGTAGGGTAAGGGCCAGTGTGCAGCCCTTAGGGGGTTGGCGCTTGGCCACATGAGTCCATGTGACCCTATAGAGGGGGCACAGACCTAGGATTGTTGATGTTTAGACAACATCGAGAAGACATTCTATAATGATAATAATAAATAGTTATTGATTATTCAAGGGACGCATCCTTTCATGGATGGTCACCTTATGTTCCCTATATATGGAACACTCATTATTGTAATAATATATCGAATATCTATCATATCTCATATAAGGAATACTAACATAGTATCAAAGAAAGACTGGGTTGACTCCCAAACGGGAGGGCCTAGGTAAATATAAAAATAACAAGTTTTCCCTTGAGATCACTTGCCATCAATTGTGAGAAACTTGAAACCCTCACACTAAAGTACAAGCACGGGGATTTGGGGGAATTATCACGGTGTTTTTCTCTCGTTCGACTGCATGTAGAGGAAGATAACACAAATAATGTGGATGTTTTGATAATAAATGTTGCTCTGAAAAACAGAAAATTGAAATAATTTAGTTATGTTAACCTTTCAGTAGCCCTGGGTACTTTGTTGTTGTAGCCGTTATGCATAATTGTCATCACCTTGAACGCTTCAACCTAGAAGCTTAGAAATTGAGTGAATCTTCTGTAGTATGTATGAATCATTGCAAGTCTTTAAATTCCATAACCATCAAGAATTTTTATAGCGGTGGCCAATCACTGAGCTTGATGGGCCAATTCAGGGTCCCATTGAAGGAAATTAATGGGATATTTGAACGAGGGATTTGGGATTTCTCTTTCGGCAAGGGGATTTGGGATGTGGATCTAGAAATGTTTATTCGATCAAACAAACAGTTAGAGTATATCAATGTGCAATGTCTTCTGGGGCCATCTCCAACAGCCTTTTTTGCTATCGTTGTTTGCTCAAATTTGTGGCATCTCGATCGGAGCTTCATAGATGTGAACAATATAAGTTTAGTGGCTATAGCGAACAACACCACCGCACTTCGACACTTGAGCTTGGTGAACTGCAAGGTAGTTAGCGATATGAAAGTTTTGTTTTTGGAATGCCATGATTGTTGGATTTGCTCGAAATGGACACATTGACAAGGCCTTGAAACTCTTTAAGGAAATGCCTTAGAAAATTGTGGCCTCGTGGAATGAAATGATTGTTGGATTTATGTAGAATGGGGTTGTTCATGAAGCTATCAACTATAGAGAGCGCACTAACATGGTGTTCCTTTTCGGTGAACCCAATTTTTTTTTAAAGTACCTATGAAACAAGTTGGTTCAGATTTGTGGATGTGGGACATTTAATGTCCAAAGAATGATGACAAATGTCGTAAATCATTTCATTATCGAGGAGACTGGCCACATCGATGTGTTCCAGGAGAAGGTGGAGGAGCCACTTCCACATAGAGCAGTCCTAGAGGAGGACAGTTGCTTACATAGTAGAGAAGCTATTCTCATTCTTAATGCTTATCAGTTACAGAGTCCCAAAGGGAGTAGTTGCAAAATCCCAGAGGGAGTAGCTGCAGAGAGAGTGGAGGACCTACTCTCAAAGAAAAGTGCCAGATAGTGCTTTGTAGTAAGCACCCTAATCCAGCTTGTGATCTGAGAAGTCTGAGTTGTACCAGAGAAAGTGTACAAGTGTGGTACAGTTGGATATGTCTCAGGAGATGAAGAAACATTGCAGAAATATATAGTTTTGACCAAGCAGAGAGTTCAGTTGACAAAAATCACACCAAAGGGTGTTTCCTTAGCTTAAGATCTGTCAGAATTCATGGAAGGAGAATTCTATAACACTCGGTACTATAGAGGTAGAACATATCATAACCAATTACGCAAGTCATGGAAGTAGTGAGGCTTCATAGGCTTCTCGCAGGGCTTCATCCGAGACATGGTGCACATGAAGTAGCCAGGCTTTAGCACATAGACAAGTAATATGGTGTAGAATTCATCTTGAGATGCCTCAGATGGTCAGATGAATGAACCAAGACATTGATTTCACAAGGAAACCTTGATATGTATTAGACATTGGTTTCGTGAGGAAACCTTATATGTCAAATAAGTTCCAAGATGACATTCCTTTTTTAGAGGGAGACAATTTAGTCTATTGATCAAATTGATCAAGTTGATCGTGTAGCTCCAGTTGATGTTCCCAGAGATATTGCAATAGGTTGAAAGAGATGCACATGGGCTCATCAGACTCTGCAAAAGGCAGAAGTACCTGCAGCTCCTCATGGTAGCCTCGGATCGAACAAGATACCTCAAAGATATTCGTGCTATGCCGCAACTATGAGACACATCATTAATTCTGAGCCTTCATGTTATGAGGAGGCATCTAGTATGGAGAGATGCCATGATGGAGGAGTATTAGTCCATCATGAATAATGATGTGTGGTATATTGTTCCGATACCTAAAAGGAAATCTGTAGTGACTTCCAAATGGATCTATAAGATCAAACATACAATTGCCGAAAGCATCGAGAAGCACAAAGCAAGTTTTCTTGCTAGAGGATTCTCTCAGGGGGAGGGAATAGATTATGAGGAGACATTTTCTCCTGTTTCTCGACACACTTCTATTCGAATGATTATTTCCCTTGTAGCATCCAGATGGATGTGAAGACAACCTTTCTCAATGGAGAGAATGAGGAAGAAATATACATCGAGTAACCAGATGGTTTCGTCATACATGAGAAGGAGTCTCATGTGTGTAGGTTGAAGAAGGTCCTATATGGACTCAAGCAGGAACCTCGAGCTTGGTATGCGAGGATTGATGGACACTTGATGAGTTTGGGCTTCAACAAAAGTGTTGTTGATCCCAACCTGTACTACAAAACTGTTAATGGTGAGGCCTTGATTTTGGTCCTCTACATTGATGATTTATTCCTCAGAGGTACATAGACATTTATTATTGAATGCAAGTATGTGTTGGATTTTGAGTTTGAGATGAAGGACCTTGGTATAATTCACTACTTCTTGGGACTAGCGGTGTGGCAGAGAACTGATGAGATCTTCTCGAGTCAAGGGAAGTACACAGTTGAGATATTGAAGAAACTTGAGATACTGAACTTCAAGCCCATGGCTATACCAATGATGACGAATCTAAAGAAACTAATTGTGTCTTCTTTTGATTTTGAAGAAATTGATCCAACTCTGTACAAACAGTTGATTGGATTATTGATGTATCTAGTTAACACGAGACCAAATATTTGCTATGCAGTAAGTGCACTTATCTAGTTTATAAGTCAGTTGAGATAGACACACTAGATTGTTGTGAAACATGTGTTGAGATACTTGCGAGGCACAGTTCGATATGGTCTGAGATATACTTCCAGTATTGATATGATATGGTAGGAATATATTGACTCTGATTGGGTAGGGAGCACAATGGATAGAAAGAACACCTTTAGGTGTTGCTTCACTTTGGGATCTTCCATGGTTTCCTGGTGTAGCAGGAAACAAACTTTTGTGGCTTTGAGCACAACAAAAGTAGAGTAAATTTCATTAAGTATGACACTCTGTGAAGTAGTGTGGCTTCACAAGATCCTTACAGATTTATTCGAACATGTGTCGGGTTCCACCATTATTCATTATGGTAACCAAAGTTGTGTGAAGATATATGATAATACAATGTTTCATGACAAATCGAACCACATTGAAATCAAGTACCATTACATCCAAGACATGGTGCAGAGGAAGGAAGTATTGGTGAAGTACCTGTTAGAAAAATAGGACCACGGAGCAATAAAATAAAACAAATGCAGAAACAAAACACAGAAGACACACAATACAAGAGAGACATAGATTTACGTGGTTCACCCAGTGTGGGCTACATCCACCAGAGA
>ML801870.1:467542-494988 GCA_009831015.1 Picea engelmannii | reverse complement strand
GAGCACATGAGGACATGTCAAGGGAGTTGACCCTTGATGTCATACACTATGGGAGTTGACCCTAGTGTTTCTAGAGGGTGTAGCCTCTAGAAGTCCACATGGAGTGCCATGTGTGACAAACTTTCTCCAGATTGTACTCCTCTGTGAATTGAGTTGAGTTGATCTATGAGGATATTTATCCGAGAAGGGATAAGTGGAACACTTATTCGAGAAGGAATAAGTGAAGTTGGGCTTATAACCCAATGTCCCATGTGGACAGAACATGAGGACATGTCAAGGGAGTTGACCCTTGATGTCATACACTATGGGAGTTGACCCTAGTGTTTCTAGAGGGTGTAGCCTCTAGAAGTCCACATGGAGTGCCATGTGTGACAAACTTTCTACAGATTGTACTCCTATGTGAATTGAGTTGATTTGACATGTGAGGACACTTATTCGAGAAGGAATAAGTGCATTTGGGCTTATATCCCATCGTGCATTTGACCCTTGATGTCTCACACTATGGGGACTTGACCCTAAGTGTTCCTAGATGGAGTAGCCTCTAGAAGTCCACCTGGGAGTGCCATGTGTGAAAAATATTTTACTACTATGGTGGCTTTGTACCACTGGTGGAGACATCGTGTCTCTGGATAGTAGTTGTGTACTACTATGGAAAGATGCCTCCCTAGCTAAGAGGGAGTGTTGATGTTTCAACATCAAGCATAAATTCTCCTACATTGGGCTTCAAACAAAGGGAGATAGGATACATTTATCACAAAGGTGCACTTTTGATAAATGTACCTAGACGTAGTCCTTCCTTGATCATGACAAGGAATAATATGGACTCGAGGTGGTCGAAGTGCTTTCCACATGTCAGTTAGGCATCAATCCGACATTCACTCATAGGTGTGTGCCTATGGTGAAAGATCCTGGTGTGGTCTTTGTCCTAGTCATGGTGATTTGACAAGGAATGATAAAGACTAGAGATGCTATATACTTGCATACCCAAAGTGATCCTAATCTTAGAGAGAGTTAATTAGCTCAGAGGAAGAATCGTAGAAGGAGTTTCTCCTCGGTTCAGGTGGGAGAGAGATGTCTCCCAAGATTGACAGACAAGTGTCATGAGTCTAGGGTGAAGTTTGTATACTTCAAAGACAAGAGTGGCATGTTGCAGAATGTCTCCCTCATTGAGAGGGAGTGTTGATGTTTAGACAACATCGAGAAGACATTCTCTAATGATAATAATAAATAGTTATTGATTATTCAAGGGATGCATCCTTTCATGGATGGTCACCTTATGTTCCCTATATATGGAACACTCATTATTGTAATAATATATCGAATATATCTCATATCTCATATAAGGAATACTAACAAGGATAAGGGGCTTATCCCTTTATTTGTGAAAAAGTGGGTTTGTGAACTATAATATAGTGATTTTATATTGATTATTCAGTTGTATTTAGAGATTTTTGGCCCCTTTTGGGGGATACTAGGCTCTTTTTGAGGCCAGATCTTGGGAGGAAGTTGGGATATGGTTACCAACTTAAAATATATATAAACTAGGCCTTATTGAAGCCATGGGAAGACATTCAGAGAAGGTTTATGATGAAGATTTTCCAAGCCAAAGCCATTTTTATGCGGGAAAGTTGTTGAGGAGCGCACCTTTGAGAGCCATTTCTGGGAGCTATGGTCATCCGATTTGAGTGTCGTTTCTTATGTTGGGTTCTGGAGATCTGGTAGAGAAAGACCAGATCAATTTTGTAACATTTTGGAACTATTGTGATTTACTTATTGAGCTTTGAACAGAAATAAGAAAGCCTCACCCACTGAGAAAAAGGCCCGGAGACGTAGGCGAGATTGTCAAACTCCATTATCACAATGGTGTTTATGGTTTGTTGTTGTTTATGCTTTATTTCATATCTTCAAATGTGTATATGGTTGTTATGATTCTTCTATACTTATTCCTCTTTCATCCAGATTTCTAAATTGGTTAATAAACACATGCATAATCACTTAACCATTGTCATTTAAAATATATTTTGGATCAAGTGGTATCTGAGCCAGGTTGACTTTTGTAATTTTAGTTTGCATGTTAACGAGGGAAGAGATCATCTCAATTGAGAGAATGGCATCTAAGGAGGGACTCTCTCAAGATGAGAAGTATTTCCAAAATTCGGTGTTTTCCATGTCTGAGATGGTGAAAGTGTTGTATGAAGACTACTTGGAACGAAAGAGAACGGTTCAAAAGAAAGCTTCAAAGAAAAACAAAGTCAAAGAAGGATTGAAGGAAGTGCCTTCTACAAATGAGTTTGAACTATCGGTACCATCAAGGAGTTATTTCCGCTTGAGCTCGCGAGGTTTTGATCGCCGAACTAGGGTTCTGCAGACCTCTCACAGTGCGGGGGTCTAGCAATGGCCCCATCGGGGCATCCACCACCCAGCGGAGAAGGGTCGACGAACGACTCTTACAGTCAAGCCACAGCCAGTGGTAAAGATGCGGAAAGGACCAAGAGGCCGGCCTTTGAGCCGCCACCAGATATCTACTCGACCCTATGGGAAGAAGGCGTGTCCAAGGACCGTGAAATGGAAATCGACCACGAGAAAGAAGCCTCCATACCCACAGCGGCCGCTCCATGGAAACCTGTTAAGTGCATCCCACAAGCTCCACAAGCCCCCAAATATGTGATTAGTTCTCCACGCATTGAGGAGCAAAAACAATTCATGAGAGACTATGCCCTTGTGGGAAAGTTTTTAGGGATTTGGCCCTCGGAATGAGATCTGATCCGCTGGATCCAGTACTGGTGGAAACCAAAGGGTCACTATGAACTGCAACTAGGATCCAAAGGCTTTTTCACAATAATCTTCTACAATCTGGAAGACCGTAACCGAGTCTTCGATGGAGGACCATATTTCTTCAACTCGGTAGGTCTCTTCCTGCGCTTCTGGACAGAGAAGTTCAGCCCTGAGAAGGAAGACTTTTCTCACGCGCCTGTATGGATCCGTTTATACTCTCTTCCACAAGAATTTTGGCTTGAGGAGGTCCTAGCGGGTATCGGCAACACTATTGGCATATATGTCAAATCGTTTGAGTCCACAAAGCAAAGGCGTTATACTTCCTATGCACACATCTGCGTCTACCTGAACATAACCAAGGCGCTTCCTGGGTCCATCATTATGGAGTATCAAGATGAAGATTGGGTCCAAACCATTGATTATGAGCATATTCCATTCCGCTGTCGCAGATGTCATGAGCATGGTCACCTGTTCAGAGAATGCCCCCTCAACAACGCTCCAAAAGAAGGAAACCCAGACGCCAATAAATACAAGGACGGCTTCACTCAACCCACAGGAAAAATACGACCGGGAGGTAGAAGACAACCAGCCCAGGTAAGTAAGGATCCTTCTACTAGCAATAGATTCATAGCTTTGCAAGACCAGCCTGAAAACCCTGTAGAGCATCCACCGCCAAATGGGCCATCGCTGACCACTGGTTCTCACACTCCCAAGCAAAGGGAAAACCAAAATCCTCTGCGCAAGGAAGAAGAAACTGCCCATCCAAGCGAGAATCAGGAAATCCACAGTCATGAGGACGTAAAGAATGGAGAAAAGGAAATGGAACTAGAAGAGCCAGATCTAGCAGGAGTGGATCTGGAACATCTTGAGCATGCATATAGACAGTAGAAACTTTTCACAATCCCCAGAGATCAATTGCGAAAGGTGCATAAAGTATATCTCAACTCCTCCGCTGGATCCACGGCCAGAGCCAATCAAGGGCTGGGAATCCAAAGCAGTCAATCCAAAAGCACTGGTAAAACCCAGAAAGATGAGAAGAGAAGGGGACGTAAATCCACCAACAAGCTTATACAAGAAATTGGCCACTTCATGGTGAATTCAGGCCAAATCCACCTTATCTCGGATAGCTTTCCTCCCCTCCCCAACCCCTCATCATCATGAAGATTATCTCCTGGAACATTAGAGGTCTCAACGGGCGTAGCAAGCACAAATTGCTACGGGAGCTGATCATGGCAGAAAAACCTGACATCGTCCTTCTGCAGAAAACAAAATGTGCCTCAGAAGACGTGGATAAATTACTCCCCTACTATTGGAAGAAAGGAGCAGCCGTTGCAATAGATGCCACAGGTACAGCAGGCGGACTAGCCATCCTCTGGAACACTAATTCGATTCTGCTTGATAACTTCATAGCTACACGAGGATCCATCACCACAGACTATAGACTCATCGGCTCTGATAAACCAGGACATTTAACTAATGTCTATGGTCCAACCACAACAGGGGAAAAAGCAGCTTTCCTCCGAAACCTAGATTTCCTGGCCGCCCTACACCAGCATAACAAATGGATCATAGGAGGTGATTTTAACCTCATTCGCAATCTGGAAGAGAAAAGAGGTGGCTCAAGAAGATTGGACCAAGAATCCAGCAATTTCAACAAATTCATAGATTTCCACAGCCTCATCGACCTGGACACTATCAATGGCATTCATACTTGGACAAATCGAAGAACGAGCATACATCATATAGCTTGCAAGCTTGACCGATTCCTCATCTCGGACCCCCTCGTGATGGATGGCACAGGCATGGAGGCCTCAATATTGGACATCCCTAGATCGGACCACTAGCCCATCCATCTCTGGATAGATCTTCCAACTGCAACAGGAAGGAAACCTTTTATATTTGAGCAATTTTGTCTCGACCACCCAGATTTCCAATCCAACATTCAGAAATGGTGGAGGGAGGTTGAGATCACCCAAGGATAAAAAATGTACAGATTCCAACAAAGATTAAAAAATCTAAAACAGACACTCAGAAACTGGAATAAGAATACCTTTGGGGATATTTTTGCATCCCAAAATCATTTAGCAAACCGCATGAAGGAAATCCAGGAGCAGATTAGAACCCAGGGGCTTACCGCTGATTTAAAGGAACAGGAACAAGTCATCACACAACAACTAGAAGCCAGAAAGAAACAAGAAGAGATCCTCTGGAAGAAAAAGTCGCGCATCCGGTGGCTCAAGGAGGGAGACCGTAACACCAAGTTCTTCCATAGAACAACAATTCAAAGACAACATACTAATAGAATCACCAGCTTGATCTCAGCCAATGGGGAGCCCCTTCATTCTCATCAGGATATGGAAGCAGCTCTGGTTGAATATTATCAAAACCTCCTCACCGAACCTATCCAGGACAGGCGTGAAGCCATTGCCAAAATAACCCAGCATGTGCCTTCCCTTGTCACGAGGGAACAGAACCTTGCCTTACTACGACCTATCTCACCTGAGGAAGTGGACCAATCGCTTCAGGATACACCCAAATGCAAAGCTCCAGAACCAGATGGCTTTACCAGCGACTTCTTCCATCACTGCTAGCCAATGATTAGACACGAAGTATGGGAGATACTTGAGGACGCCCGCGCCTCCGGACAGATTCTAAAGGCTTTAAAATCAACTTTTTTGGCTCTCATTCCCAAAGAGGGACAGGCGCAGCATCCTCAGCAGTACAGACCTATAGCGCTCTGCAACATAATTTACAAACTCTTGACGAAGATCATAGCCAGCAGACTCAAGCCCATTTTACTGACTATCATCTCCCCAGAACAATCAGGATATGTTGAAGGAAGGCAAATAATGGACAGTGTCATCCTTTCCCACGAAGTGATGCACTCTCTGCAAAAAGCCAAAACTCCAGGTATGCTGCTTAAACTGGACATATCCAAAGCCTTCGACAAGCTGAACTGGGACTATATGCGAGCCATGCTCATCGCTTTCGGTTTTGACCAATGCTGGGTCACCTCGATCATGAACTTAACTTCTTCAGCTTTCTTTTCCATTTTGGTCAACGACGTCCCTTCTAGGACCTTTTCCCCTTCATGAGGTATCAGGCAAGGTGATCCTCTCTCCCCCTTCCTCTTCATCATCATGGCTGAGGGCCTTGGCCGTTCCATTCAAGATTCCATAATAGGAAATCGCTTAAAGGGTTTACCTTTGCATGGCATTCATCCTCCCATCTCACACAGTCAATTTGTGGATGATTCGCTCTTAATGGGCACCCCCATGGTTCGTGAAGCTAATTCCATTCTCAACATTCTTCAAGCCTTTGCCACTGCCTCAGGACTGGAATGCAACAAGGAAAAGTCCCAAATTTTCTTCTTCAACACACCCCCTCCTATCCAGTGTCACATCACTGAAATCCTAGGTTTCAGCAGAAGCTCCCTTCCGTCCAAATATCTGGGCATCCCCCTGATAGACAATCCTCTTCGTAACTCCTCGTGGGAGCATCTTCTTTCCTCCTTCGCTAAAAGGATTTCCTTCTGGACCCTCAAAGTTCGAAATCTACCCAGCCACCTAGTTCTCCTCCGAAGCGTCCCTCAAGCCCTGCCGATTTACTCCTTCTCGGCGATGGCCGCTCCAAGAAACGTCCTCTCTATCATCAGAAACCTCCAACAGAATTTTCTCTGGCAAGGCTTCAACACTGGGAAGAAGATCGCTCTGGTCAGTTGGGATAAACTTTGCAGGCCCAAATCTCATGGAGGTCTGGGACTGCGTGACCCCCTTATTATGAACAAAGTTCTTACAGCAAAAATCTGGTGGCGATGGCTTAAGCAACCTCAGGACCTATGGGCCAGATTCTGGAGGAAAAAATACACGTCTCAAGTAGCAGAGAAAAATCTAATACGCTGGGACGGGGACAGCCCTGGATCTCTGGTCTGGACAGCGGCCAAGCAGAACAAACAGGTGGTCACCCAAAATGCTTTCTGGGAAATTCGGAATGGGAAAATGGCTCTCTTCTGGCAGGACTCCTGGCAGCAATGGCCCATTTTAGCCAAAGCACCCTGGGCGGAATCAATATCCCCAAGCGCTACTCTGGCCGGTCTGACAAGAGTGGCTGACTATTGGCAGGAAAATTCTCCTGAAGACAAGTGGCACAAATGGCACCTGGACAAAGAGCGCATAAATCTGGACGCAAGGGTCGATGTGGAACCCTGGCAGGAGGAGATTTCCAAACGAAAAATCCTCAAATTGTAAGGTGAGGACATTCTCAGATGGGGTCATCACCCCAAAGGTACCTTCAGCATGCAAGAGGCCTACCAACTTATGACCCAGATCAATCCCCCTCCTACCAACGAACTTTGGCGCAAAATATGGAGTCTTCAGCACTGGCCAAAAGTTACTCTCTTTCTCTGGCTCATCTCCCACTCCAGCATCCTTACTTGGGACACTCTCTCAAAAAGAGGCTTTATTGGACCCTCCATCTGCCTATTATGCGAAAGGGCAGAAGAGACTATGAATCACCTTCTGAACTCGTGCTCCTACACAGCGCAACTCTGGGATCAATTGGCTATCATCATGCGCACAACAGATCGACAGAGAGAAAGCATTATTGAAACAATTGCAGAATGGAGAGATCATGCGTTCCACTCCCCCCTCGTCAATAGGATTTGTCAACTCCTTCCAGGATTCATCCTTTGGCAAGTTTGGAAAGAGCGGAATCGAAGGGTCTTTTGAAATCTATCGTAACCCTGGCATTCTTGTTGGCAACAATGTCGAAACCACGTTCTGGAAACCATTTCTCTTCAACATTAGTCTGATGACTCGGGGAGTTGCGCCCCCTCTGAACTTCTTATCCTCNCCCCTCGTTGTCGTGATTCCCTCGTCTTGGTCCCCCCCACCTTTCCCCTTCTTAAAAATTAACTTCGATGGTGCCTCAAAAGGAAATCCAGGAGCGGCGGGGTATGGAGCAGTTATCCGTGACCACCTTGGCCACCTTCTCTTAATCGCTACAGGCTCCCTGGGGCACACAACTAATAACGCAGTAGAGCTCTGGGGCCTGATCCGAGGTCTGAACCTGGCTAATGAACTCAGAGCTCACAATGTAGTGGTTGAAGGAGACTCACAGATCATCCTCAATATTTTACAACGCATATTAAAGGGAGCAAACCCGGACAAAGTTACGCCAAGTTGGAGGCTCTCCCATGGTATACAACTGCTCTCCAGCTTAATAAGGCCAACACAGGCAATCATCCCATCCCATGTTCGAAGGCAGGCCAACCAAGTCGCAGACGAGCTCGCTAACATAGGAACAACCTGGACGGGACCGGATCTCCTTTGCATCTCAGCCCAGGAACCGGAGCATCCCACTCTACAACAGTGCATTCGTAAAGCAGCTACAGTCGATTCGCCCCCGGATGGGGTGGTATTGCGGGCCACTTGGCCAAATGTGGGTAAAGGGGGAGGCCAGCGGGGCACGGAGCCATGTGCTCGGCTCATTCCCCACGCAGCCACCATCCCCGGGCCTTAATTCGCATTCAAAGAGGATGGCAGGGGCATTAACTCCATTCCTCTCGACCGCTTTTATGCATAGCGCCATGCAGCACCCTTTCGGCAGTTTCGTTTGGTGGTGTGGTTTCGATTTCGGCTCTGCATTTTTCATGTTTTTTCGGGCAGTTCTCTTCCTACATCTTGGCTCTTCAGATCCTCTGCAGAAGCCGAGCATCATCATGCCTTGCCTCCGCTTGTGTCCACGTCGGGGCTCTCCATGGCACCCACGGCGCCCCCACACATCCTCCTCGCTCTCTGGTTCTTCCACTCCAGGACGGGACACCATGGCTGTTGTTGACACTTCCTGGTTACCAGTGTGGCCTTCTCCCCGGGACAAGATTTCCTCCTCTCCTCCGGCCTCACGCCACAGTCAGCCTCGTCACAATTCAAATACGCCTTCTCCCCCTCTGTCGCATGAACACTCCGCCATTCTCCATGACTTAGTTTTCGAGCTCCGTGAGGGGGTGAATGATCTCCAGTTCTGGGTCCAACAGATGGAGGGATGCATCTCCATCCTCCTATAGCTCCTAGCCACCCCCCCCCCGAGCCGCTCCTGAATCTTCTCGTGACGCTTCCGAGAACTCCAGTGGTGAGGCGAGGAGTCAGCAGCACGCTTCCACCGAAGAAAGTATGCCATCCGCGGGGAAGGCAGGCAATCCAGAGGACATGAGTGCTCTAGCGAAGCAAGCGACTCTGGAAAGCATTGAAGGAGAAGTCGACATGGAAGTTTCAGCAGCGGCAACAGACACCAGGGACATGGCAGTTTCGGCAGCGGCAACAGACACCAAGGACAGTAGTATCCAAGTGCCCGAAGACAAGAGCCATGGCGCAACGGACATGCAATGGACTGGCGGGACACCTGTCATCGAGGAACCCTGGCCTGGCACCTTGCCTAAGTATGTTCCAGATTATACTATACTTGTCCCTTACTTTGGTTCTAGTGGCTCTCGTGGTATTTGAAAGTCTAGTTTTCTATAGTACTGTTATAATTTGTTTTGCTACTTGCTATATACGGTTGGCTGAACTGGTTTCTCCTCACGGAGCAGTTCAGTAATTACAACCGAATAACTCTGTTAATGTACTCTGGATCCTGGTTTTGAGAAGGACTCTTATATTTAATACAAACTCTTACTTATAAAAAAAAAGAAGGAAGTGCCTTCTACATCTATTTCAGAAAACATCTATGAGGTATGTAGTGAAGTTCATTCATCAAATTCTCTGTGTTCCCATCAAGATGGTTTTGGTGCATTTGAAAAACATACAAGAGGTATAGGTTTGAGATTGCTAACCAAAATGGGTTATGAAGGAAAGGGCCTTGGAATTGAGGGATAAGGTATGGTTAATCCCATTGAGATTGTGGAAAGGCCTCGATATTTAGTATTGGGATATGGAAAAATGGAGAATGGAGCATCCTCCAAGATGGGTTCCAAAACTTCGGCCATCTTAAGTCATTGCAAGAACACTTCATGAAAGGTGATGGAATATCACTCCTTTATTGTGGTAGTGAATGCAATTCATCTCCAAATCAAAGTGAATATCAACATGGAAGGTATAATGTTCATGTTTTTACCAATTCTCTTTTTTATTATAAAAAACATAATCATGTAATCCAGAACTTGTGGGATATGTACCCATGTACATTTTGTCATTCACCCAAGCATTTGGTTGCCAAGTGTTGCAAAATAAAATCTTTGTACAGGAATTTTATGTCAACCAGGAAGGAAACACGACATAAAAACTCAACTCCAAAACGGAAGAAAGAGAAGGGAAAACAAGTCCGGAGGCCAAAAACTCACTACACGTTTTGTAATAGTGGTGGACCTCAAAAGGATAATTGTTGGAAGATTAATCCAGAGCTTTGTCAAAAGAAGGAAAAAACGATTGCTCATGTACTCATGAAGGAAGAAGGATTACCAATAGGCAAGAGGAACACCATGAAGGAAATAAACCAGCCACTTGGTCTTTCCAGAAGTGGATGTCACATCTTCATTGTATTTTGTTTCCATTAATGTAATCACACATGTTGAAAAAATGACCTGTTATAACATCATTTTTGTACAACATTGTGTTTTGTTTTTTTCCTTATGAGTGTGTAATCAGTAAGGTCCATTTTTGTAACCTTTTGGGGACCAAAAGGTCCTTAGTGGGGTGGTGTGATCTAGATTTGGGTCCAGGAGCTTGATGGAGCTCAGAAAGGCCTAAAAATGAAAGTTCTCATAATGACTTCAAAACACCTATGTGCATAGGTATTTTCGATACGAATGCAACACAACTTGAACGGGATCAAACAAAATTCGTATGCTCAAGTTATGGGGATCTGTTTGTTTTTCCAAATAGGCAAACAAATGATGAATGTACAGTTCGTACAGTGCCACGTGGAAGATGACTGTACAGGACGTACAACCAAAACAATGACATGGTAGGAAAAGCTGGCACTGACGTAGCAAGGCCCGTACAACTGACATGGCAGGATAAATGGGTGTACAAAGTGATGACGTGGAAGGTACAGGTGTACCAATCAAGAAGTGACATGTGTCACAACTGCAAGGGTGACACATGGCACATTTGTATGCCGAAACATGGCATGTCTTCACATCGACACGTGGCATGTCCATACATCGACACATGGCATGTCCGTATGGCGATACGTGATAGGTGACTGGGTTGATAGTTGGACCATTAGGCATCTGACACATGGTATAAGTTGGCATGTGGAATGGTGCCACGTGGCCCAGACCTGGGCTGTCACATGGAACCCATCGATTGGCTGAGGTTTATCAAAAAAAATGTTTGGAGTTTGTGGGTTTCAAACCCGAGACCTCACCACCGGACTATGATTTGGCAGGGTCAGGCTAGCCAGCCTGCCCACCTTTGGTTCTTGTTAGCTATATTGTTAAATTTATATTTGAATTAGCAAAAGGATTAATATGGAGGCAGAAAGGGTTGGGGCCTAGCCCCATCCCCCGGTCATAGCCTCCCCATACAACCACACTCCAATATAAGGGTGGTCCACTCTAGAGATAAGCCATGAGAAAGGGGGCCATGAGATATGGGCCTAACCACCGGCGGGAAGCTATACCATGTGACTCAGGTGTAATAACAG
Source organism: Picea engelmannii (assembly GCA_009831015.1). NCBI lineage: Eukaryota > Viridiplantae > Streptophyta > Pinopsida > Pinales > Pinaceae > Picea > Picea engelmannii. The sequence goes on along the minus strand of ML801870.1, from coordinate 483,570 downwards.
AGGCCACGCACCTAGTTCGGGACTCGGGTCCGTGGTATATTGACAGGTGACCAGAGCTTGCGGGGTAAGCGCCAGCTTGAAACCCTTAGGGGGTTGGCGCTTGGACACATGAGTCCATGTGACCCTGTGGAGGGGCCACACACCCACGCCAGGGGAATTATCCCTTTATTTGTGTAAAAGTGGGTTTGTGAACTATATTATAATGATTTTATATTGATTATTCAGCTGTATTTGGATAGTTTTGGCCCTTTTGGGCGGATATTGGGCTCTTTTTGAGGCTAGATCTTGGGAGTAAGTTGGGAGATTGTTACACATTATTTTCATCATCCCTATGACCGTTAATGATGTAAACCTATCTGTGGTCTTCAGATGGGTCAATGGCCTAATTTCCTGAAGAAAGAAGGGAGAAGAACTTTTCCTGAGAAAAGAAGTTGCATTTTCCTTTATGAAAACCCTATTAAAGATGATTTTTGCATGATGCACTGTGGCTAGGGTGTGAGAATGCCTGATTCTCGCAGGATACACCATAGATGGGTTGTGATAGGTTCATAGATTTCTTTATAAGCAGGGTACGAGAGTGCTCATATGTGGGGAAAATGAGAATCTTCTCGATGCTTCTAGAAGGAGAAACTTCCATGGTGAGGTGGCATCTGAATGGTTTGGATCTTACTCGCTTTCATGATTTGGTGGGATCATCCTAACCTTCTCAACTTATCCTCTTCAACTTATAAAAGGAGAGGAGCTCTCATGGAGAAATTTGGCTTGGATGAGATTAGCTTTTGAGATTTTGATTTTGGAGCTTGGATTGGATTGAGCTTTGGAGATTGTTAGCTTGGCTAGATGAACCATTTTGTCAATATAGATTATGAATATTATTATATCTATGCTCTTAGATTTCTTGGAGTGGAAGTGTGCTGGGAATGAAGGACAGTTGGAATGGAACCTTACGACATCAAGGCCATGGTTGCAATCTCTCTCTCACATTTAATATGATTCTTTCCTATAAAGCTTGTTGTGTTTTATTGTATGATTCCTTAATCACATACATAGGTTTATATTGAGTTTATGCTATTACTATCACTTTGGTTAGTTTCATTATTTTGTAGGTTCATCATTGTATGAGCATCGGAACGGAGCTAAGATGGCAATGGCGAGAGGAAGTGGCATTTAAACGGTATGTCACCTATCCCTCTTTAGTTAGTAAATTCAATATCTAAAACTTAAGGAAAATGTCATGTTCTGGTGTGTTTTGTTCTAGATCTAGGTGAATCTAGGGAGATCAGTTATTGTCCGCACCTACCGATTTATCCTATAACAAAATTGGCAACCATACTGGGCAGATCCATCAAGACTCTCGGGATCTGAAAGTTCACTTAGAATCTTTGTCCTTTTTCCAAATTCCTTTTGATTACAGACATTCCCGCACTTGACCTGTATACAGCCTGCGAAAAACTTTGATTTTCGCACCTCACAGTTTAAACCGGTGAGACATTTTCTCACCCTACCCATTGCTAACCTATGAAAACTGTTGATTTTTGCACTGTAATATATTGTTGGCTTGTGAACTTATTTGTAAAAAAAAATTGGATTGGTTCTTGTTATCTTTTGATGCCCATTTTTTCTTTGATCAACTGTATTGAACTTTTGGAGCCTATATTGATCTGTTTACAACCTTCTTGACATTGTTTGAGTTGATTTTAGCCATCTTTGCATTGTTTGGTTTTGAAGGATTAGTCTCTTTCTTTGAGTGTCTTTCAATTACAAAGCGTGTGTTTTCTTTAGAATTGTTTAGGGAAAGATCAAATTTCTTTTGAATAGTTCGCTTTAAAAGAAAAAATTTAGTTTGGGTTTCTTTGTTTTAAGAAAGTTCAATATTGCTTTTAGTGAAAATTTTGAAACAAAAAGATTTAATTGCTTGCTTTATATTAGATTGGGGGCATCCTTGCATTTGAAGTAGCGAAATTGCATGATTCTTGGCATTTTTGGTCGTAAATTCTAAAAAAAATTCCCTCATGGTCGGGGGGGGCATGAATCATGTTTTTGTTGATTAAGGTTGGTTTTCATTGATGTCAAGCCTTGAAGAAATCCCCTTAGCACAAAGGTTTGAGTAATGGACCAAATATTGTTTGATGTAAATATGACTCATTATTTTTTTTTCATTGTTGATAAGAAGTAAATATGGATGAACTCCAAAGTGGTCCCCTTATGGTGAAAGCCCTCATGGTAAGACGCTTTGTGGAGTAAGAGAACCCATGCTTAATTGTGGAATAATTAGATGAAGGAAAGTGAATTTGTCAGGGAAAATATCCTAGATGGATATTTCTTGTCATGTCATTTCCTGTGGTATGTGGAATGACACATAATTCCTCACGGTTAGAGAGTTATGGCCATGAGAAGTTGGAGACCCCAGGTTTGGGTAATGGACCCAAGTTTGTTTGATGGGTAATGATATGCGTTATGATATATTTTCAGATAATATTATTCTATATGGATAGTAGATGTCATTCCATTTCTTGTGGTATGTAGAACGTCACATAACTCCTCACGGTTTGAGAGTTATGGCCTTACGAAGTTGGAGGACCCTCATATGTCATCTAGAAGCCCCAAAAGGTCAAAGTAGTCAAAGTGGTTTAAGAGATTTTAAAAGGTATATAATAAAGTGAAGTGATGAGTTTATTATAATTCAAAGTGAATACAAAATAAATTATTTCAGTAATAAACTTAATGGAGAAATTAGAAGTGGACCCAACCCTAAAATAAGGAAAGTGGGCCAAGTGACCTAGAAGATGTTTTTAAGGAAGCTACTTGGAGTGTATAAATAAGAGGCAAGGCTCTCTAATTTGAATCCCACTTGAGCATATTGAATATATATAGGTTTTTGAGGTAAAAAAATTATATCTAAGCCAAAATTCTGAGGAATGTGAAGAAAAGAAGGCCGAAATGCAAGGAAGGATAAATTCTTTTGATGGTGTTTTCTAAGGTATGTTATTTACAGGTCATCTCACCATTTTCACTATAACGTTTTTTCTATAATGATTCAGATCCTGAAATTGCTATTCAAGTGAGAAAACATATCCAAGTATCTATGGTAGAAAATTTAGCTTGTGGGTCATTTTATATTGGGAGTTACACTCCGTGGAAAATAGGGTTTGTGGCCAGTCCTGAAACTAATCAAAATCAGGTGTTTCGGGTAAAAATGCCATAACTTATTCATAATAGATACAAATTAAGTGAGACAAAATTTGTTTCTTAGGGTACAATCTTTAGTATTCTTTGCAACATTTTCAGATCAATTCATCAAATATTTTTTGTGAGGCACGCTCTACAAGGTCGCTCTCTAGAATAAGCCAGAATTCAGCAAGGCATGTCATTTTTGCTATAGGTCCTTTTTTGAGAGGTTACAAGTAGTGAAAATTGGAGGAATTGCATAAAACACACTGAATAACATTGTGTATCAGTTTCATATATTTATATATTACAGGTTCAAAGTTATGATTACTTCAAGTTAGGGTTGTTGACTAATCCAAAACTAGGCATGTGAGACTAAATAAAAGTTTGATGAAAATGCTAGTCTCTTGTTTTTAAAGTTAAGGAAGGTTTGCAGGAATGTGATGTTATACACCAGGTCTATTACAGAGCTAAAAATCATATTTGGATGATGAAATTGTTGAGGGATTTTGGTTGTGGTACATGTTGAGTACATGGTTGAGACAAGTAGTTGATGAGTTGGTGCACATACATGAGGTGTATAGTTGATGATGTTGGTACATATTGATGATTCATAGTTGATGAGTAGTTGACACATGAGTGGTACATACTTCATCCATGGTTGGATGCACTTGTTTATGGTACATGTTGATTACAGGTTGGTGCATGGTTGATGCACTTGTTTATGGTACAGGTTGATTATAGGTTGGTGCATGGTTGATGCACTTGTTTATGGTACAGGTTGATTACAGGTTGATGCATGGTTGATGCATGGTTCAGATTTATTGGTACAGGTTTACAGCGGTATATCTCACAGTGATAGTGTGACAATGGTTCCATCATTCTACTTCTACTTCAGGGTGGAAGGACGGAGCAAGGATAGGTGGTTGTAGCCACCTTCCAGTTGTAGCCGGAGAGCATTGGGGGTTGTATCCTCCTTCTGGTTGTAGCCAGAGAATTGGGGAGTTGGAGATTCCCTCAGGTTGTAGTCTGAGAAACTAGGGGGTTGGAGCCTCCTTCCAGTTGCAGCTGGAAAACAAAGGAAGTTGGTGCTTCCAATGAATGTAATTCTTCAATACATATAAGAAAAAGAATTTCATGGTTTTTTCCCGATTTGGGTTTCCATGTAAAACACTGGTGTACTATGTATATGTGTGATTGATTATTTCTTACTGCTCATTATTGGATAATAATTCTACATTGATATAACATTTGAAGAAAAAGGATTATAATTAAGCTATTACTGATTCACCCCCCCTCTCGGTAATCCAATAATTGGTATCAGAGCAGGTTCCTTTAGAAATCAGTTTAACCATTGAAAGGTAGATCATGGAGAGTACCAATTCATATAAAACTGGAATACCACAGTTTGATGGACATAAGTATGCTTTTTGGAGCATAAGTATGAAGACATATATACAGGCACAGGGATTTCAAGTTTGGCAATCAATTGTAGATGGATATATAGCACCAGCAGTTCCACCAACAAATGACAAAGCAGTGAAACTCGATGAGAATAATTCCAAATCCATAAATGCACTTTTGAATGGTCTCAGTGATACAATATTCACCAAAGTTGCACATTGTAAATCTACTAAAGAGATTTGGGACAAGTTTCGAAATATTTATGAAGGAGATTCAAAATTCAAAGCAGCAAAGCTTCAAACTTACAAAGGTCAGTTTGAACAACTAAAAATGAAGGAAGATGAAGATATCACAACCTACTTCTTATGAGTCAATGAAACAATGAATGTAATCATAGGATTGGGAGAAGAAATTAAAAAATATGTAATTGTTCAAAAGGTACTAAGATCTCTTCCTATGAGATTCAACCCTAAGATATTAGCACTAGAAGAAAGATCGGATCTAAACTCAATAAGCATGGACGAACTGCATGGAATATTCACAACATATGAGATGAGAACTGAACAAGAAAATCCAGAGGTAAAAGAAGCAGCCTTCAAAGCATCCAAAAGATCAAATCAAAAGAAAAAAGAACAAGAAGAATATAGAAGCAATAGTGATGTCTTGGAAGATGATGAAGAAGTGGCCAACTTCATCAAAAGACTGAAGAAGGGAACCAACGGTAAGTACAGAGGTAAGCTTCCTTTAATTTGTTTTAATTGTGATGGTATTGGTCATTTTGCTAACAAATGTTCTCGTAAGAAAAAGAGAAATGATGAAGGTTACCCAAAAGGAAGACAAACATATAAAGGTAAAAGAACTACAAAGAAAGTTTTCAAGAAAAACTTTTGCACCAAAGAAGACATCTCATCATCAGATGAAGATGAAGTCAGTGACAGTGAAATAGGGAGAGTTCTATTCATGGCAGTAGAAGACTCTGATAAAGAAGACTCTGAAAAAGAATATGAAGAAGCATATGAAGAAGAAATTGAAGAGGCAGAAGTTGACTTCCGAGAAGAATTAATGAGTGTCATAGAAGTTATTAGAAGAGAAAAGAAGAAAAACAAGAAACTACAAGAAGAACTACATAAGAAAAAAGACACTCAAGAACTAGAGCAAATGATCACAAAATTGAAGGTTCAAATAGAAGAAGATAAAAGAATAAAAGAAACACTCAAAGAACAGTTAGAAGGAAAGGACATGATCATTGGAAACTTGGAAGCAGAGATTGTCACACTAAGAAAGGATATTCAAAAGAAAAATATGCAGAATAGCTCGAAATTTCTGGATGACATTATCAATAGTCAAAAATCTTATCTTGACAAGTCTAGACTTGGATACAATCAGACAGAAAAAGGATCAAGCTCCAAAACAACAGAGCAATAAACAAATCCAAAAAGTTATGCAGAAACAATCAAAGGGGATAAAAAGATATACACGGAAGATTACAGTGACACTCCTCCATCGAGAATATTTAGATTTCAGAATCAACAACAGATAGACAGGCCTCAAGAATAAGAAGGATTCATAAGAGAACCTCCTTTCATAAGATCTTCAACTACCAGGTATCAAACTATATTTTTGGGTTTATGTTATGCATGTAATAATTTTGGACATAAAGATGTAAATTGCAGAGCTAACAACAGGAACAGTAACTACTTTGAGAGCCATATGCAAAGGGGTTATTCAATAAGACCTAGTGAAACACAGAGAAGAGGTTACAACAGGTTTGAATCTTTGAGCACTGAAGTGGAATGTTACAAATGTAACAATTTTGGACACATGGCCAAAAATTCCAGAATGACAGTCCTGTTAATATTATGGTAGCCGCGGGAGGTATTTACCTCCACGTGTGAACCTGATGAGAATAGAAGACTCCGGGAAGCAAAAGAAACCCTAATGAGTTGGCTAATAATCCTAGAATCCTTGTCAGCTCAAGAAGATAATTTATATTAGGCTATTAGCCTCCAAGAGAAGAAGTCAGCCAGAAATAATATTAATATACTGAACAGACACATACCCAGAAGGAGAGGTCGGCCCCAACAAAACTGGCAGAACCACTATAAATACAGGGCGTCAGTTCTCATTTGACAGCATCTCAGAATTGCAGTTCCCAGTTTGGTGCGCACGTGTGGAGGAGGACTCCAGGTGTAGCTGCAGTAGCAATTATTTTCTGTTTTGTCTTGGACTATCTATTGTGAGGGTTTGGACTATCTGATCAGCTTTCTTTGATGCACTATCCTTGGGGAAAGGTGCGTTACCCTTTGTTTGGCTATCTAGCCTAGGGTTTGCTTCCGGAGGAATTCTCAGTCAAGGTTAAGGTGCTTGGAGGGAGGCTTCGGCTTATGGTTGGGTGACGAGGGTATCGTCAATGGTAAAACGAGCACACCATCTTCTATATTCTAACAGGTTATGGGCCCGCACCCCTTCAGTCAGCCTAAAATGCTAGAAGGAAACATAGCCACTAGATATTGAGCTCGTTGAGGAACTACTGCTAGGATTACTAGCAGGAGCAGTTTCCAAAAGCACTGCAGCTAGGGTTACTAGCAGAAGCAATTGCAGAAACCCTAAACCTCTTGTTGAGGCACCTTATGTGATGCGATTGACCTAATCTCTGGATAGATCAGTGTACCCTAGCCCAGCGCATCTCCTGGTACTCTCAGAAGGCCAAGACGTGAAGTTTGGATTTCTGGTCAAATCTAGGGTTTGACCAAGTCAAGCAACCATGATGAACTCTATGAAGTCTGAGAACAAGTTATATGGATCCTCTAACTTCAAAGCATGGAAGACAAGGATTGACCTCATCCTTGCTAAGAATAAAGTACTAGATATTGTGAAAGGAAAGATCGTGAAGCCAGAGTTTGAAGAAGGAGAAGAGAAGGAACCGCAGAACATTGTAGCTATGGAGAAGTTCGAAGATGTTGACATCAATGCCATGAGTATCATAGTGGATTCCATAAAATACCACTTGATACCCTACATCTACCATCTTGACTCATCAAAGAAGATGTACGATGCCCTAACAAATCTCTTCTCAGTCAGAAACATTGGACAAGTTATGAGTCTGAAGAATGAGCTCCGTAACATGAAAATGAATGACGATGATAGCATAACATTATACTTTGTAAGGATATCCCAGTTAAGATATCAACTACAAGCTATTGAGGAGATCACTTCAGAAAAGTAATTGGTGAACATAGTACTCAATGGTATTCCCAAGACATGGGATGCATTTGCCGCAAGCATGAACACAAGGAAAGAGTACTCGACATTTGAAGAACATTGGACTTGTTGTGTTCAAGAAGAATCAAGGATCAATGCAAAAGAGAAACCCCAAAATAAGTACGATGATCAAGCCTTCACAACAAGATTCAGGAACTTTAGGAACAAAAGGAAGTTTGGTTCAAGGAGGAAGCCAAATCAAGAGAAAGACATTTCAGAAATACAATGCTTCAACTATCAAAAGTACGGTCACTACAGGAACCAATTTTATGAGCTAAAGAAAAAGGAAAGAGAAACATGAAGCATCAGTTGCCGAAGAAAAGGAACCTACAAAGAATACTAAGCAGGATGGAAGAGATTTCTTCTACTAAAAAGGTAACAACATTCTTCTTATTTTCTATACATATCTTGTTTGCATCATCTCTGTAAGTATCTTGTATATCTATCTCTTAATGTGTTCCAAGAAGAACTATACATATGAAAGAGCAACAAGACACGAATGAATATCATTAGATAATACACATGAAGAAATACAAATCATGTGAAATCTACTGCAAGATAAGCCGAATCAATCATGAAGAGACTTAGAAGTTAGACATCAAGAGGAATTGGAGAAAGACTTATGATGACAACTAAGATGGAAGTGTGGAATCTGTTAGATAGAGAGAGCCAATTATATAGTGCAGAAGACAATAAGGATGTAGATGGAAGTATGGACTGTATCAGACGGAGGGAGCCAATTGTATGCACTCTTACATGAAGATTAGGAGGGAGCTAATCCTATGATCCATTGAAGATGATAAAATATATATCCATGGTAGCAGCCATGAAAAGACAGTATGTTTTCAGCTCAACTGTAAAAGAATACCTCTTCAAAGAAAAGCCTTAAAGTATCCCCAGTTGTCCATCCAGATCCGTGATCCTATGATGAAAGGAAGAAGTGGAATCTCTAGAACATGGAATCTACAAGAAAGTCCATGGATCCAAGAGATAATGAAAAACATGAAGAAGAACATGAAGATTCCAAGAAAGAAAGAAAAACCAGAACAATCAGTCATTACATCAATAATCACAAGATTACAAAGCCTGATATGAAAGCAATCAAGCAGAAGAACTGAAAGTCGTGATGAAGAACAGTGTATGGAAGACTTATGAATGAAAGCATTGCAAGATCCAGAACCAGGGTTTCTCTCAGATGGAGGGAGAAGACTATGATGATTACTTTCTCCAGTACACTAGACATATCACTACATGAGTCATTTTATCATCCGCAACATCCATGAGTTGGAGTTCTACATCAGATAAATGCAAAGAATGTTCTCCAGAGAAATTGAATAAAGAGCGTATGAAGAACAATCTCAAGACTTTGAGACATACCAGAAAGAGACTCCTGTATGCTGATAAGAAGAAGACAAATTGGTGGAGAACCTCCAGTGCATAGCAGAAGCATGGTGAATATTTCCTATAACATCAAGATGACTACTCAGTAAATCAGATCTCATGATGACAGAAGAAGTGCTACTTGGATATGTTCCAAGTTCTCCAAATATGATATACTCTATCATCTAGATCTACATGAAGCCTTCACAGTGTTCCAAACTAAAGTACAAGTATTACATTATCCATGATGAAGTCCAGAAAGGAGAATGTGGTTCTCCAATATATATATCCCCACTGATGAGAAGACAACAGATATCCTAACAAAACCTCTATCCAGAATCAAGTTTGCATATTTCCGAGAGAAGATAGGGATCGTGGAAATAACTCCCTTAGCTGAAAGGGAAGTTTCTCCAAGCTAGAAGAAGGTACGGAAAACTATTCTTGAAAAACATTTATTTTCTTGTGATTTAAATGACTCTCCAGTTAGGAGGGAGCACTGAAAACATTATTTATTTTTATAAATGAAAATTAGTCCAGATTGGACAGATGCTTTCCTATTTGGAAAGTGGATTGAGATTTCTGACGGACAATGACTTCCCATTGTAGTTAACATGGGAGGCAGACTGATTGTTGATGTATCATAGACAGTGAATTCCCATTGTGGTTAACATGGGGAGTGGTCTAGGAGAATGGTCCGCCATACCAGGCAATCATTCTTTCGAAGTTCACAGTTATGAGCAGTTTCGAAGAATGGTCCATTTTGGAGGTTGATGCAGGACAAACATTCCTTAGGGTAGACTCATTCTCTCCAGGTTACACTTTGTTTAGTGTCAGAGGAATGGCCCAGGGTGGGGAATGGTTCAGACAGTTATTCCTTACGGTTATACATTCTCTCCAGGGTGCACTTTGATAAATGTAGGAGGAATGGACCAGGGTGAGGAATAGTCCATGCTCAGCAATCAAGGATAGTCATTCCTTAGGGTTTATACATTCTCTCGAGGGTGCACTTTAATTAGTGTAGGAGGAATGGCCCAGGGTGGGGAATGGTCCAAACATTTCTTAGGGCTTATACATTTTTTCCAGGGTGCACTTTGATTAGTGTAGGAAGAATGGCTCAGGGTGAGAAATGGTCCAGGCTCATAAATCAGAGACAATCCTTCTTCCTTGTTTATGAAGAATAGGGCAGATATCCCATTGCTGATGAGGGAAAATATTCTTTCAGATCTCACAAACGTGAGTGAAAGATTGGCCCAGAGGATTCAATTTATCTTTAACAATATTTTTCTATGCAGGATGGCATCAGATGATTGTTATGGAGACTACATGTCTCCAGATAGTAGAGATATACTACTGTGGTGGATATGTTCCACTGTTCATGAGGAAGATATTCTTTCAGAGCTCATAGATGTGAGTGAAAGATTGGCCCAGATAATTCAATCTATATCATAACATTGTTTCTGTGCAGATTTCTACCAAATGTTTGTTATGAAGATTGTATGATAGTAGATGAAGACTACTATGGTAGATATTCTTTCAGAGCTCACAGATGTGAGTGAAAGATTGGCCCAAACAAATCAGTTTATATCATAACATTGTTTCTATGCAGGATGCTTTCAGATGTTTATTATGAAGACTATATGACAGTAGATGAGGACTACTATGGTGAATATGTTTCATTGTTTTCAACCATATGTTGTTGATCAAGTACTTGTGTGTTACTTGATGTGGTAGTGAACCACTGGATTGTAGTTATGTACTACTATGAATAGACACAATTGTGCTCTATCCTTGTTCTAATTGCCTTGAAGACTATCAACAATTTATTGGAGATAATGATCATTCAGATGGATGATGAACAAAGATTTTCCAGATGGAAAATAGTTCAGAAATTTTACTCCTCTTGTATCACTCTATGGTGAGAGTGACTTATCCAGCATCATATCTAATTACTCAGATGAAATATGGTTTCGAGAGTTGATGCAGCTGATGGTGATGGTGATGCTCATGATCTAGTCATGAAATAGTCTAGATGACTATATTGATGCTACCGGGTAAATGGTATGTTTTTGCACTCAGGTCCATTACCTGTAAATACCTCTCTAGCTAGGAGGGAGTGTTAATATTATGGTAGCCATGGTAGTTATTTATCTCCACGTGTGAACCTGACGAGAATAGAAGACTCCGAGAAGCAACAGAAACCCTAATGAGTTGGCTAATAATCCTAGAAGCCTTGTCGACTCAAGAAGATAATTTATATTAGGCTATTAGCCTCCAAGAGAACAAGTCAGCCAGAAATAATAATAATATATTGAACAGACACATATCCAGAAGGAGAATTTGTCCCCAACAAAACTGGCAGAACCACTATAAATACAGGGCGTTAGTTCTCATTTGACAGCATCTCAGAATTGCAGTTCCCAGTTTGGTGCGCACGTGTGGAGTAGGACTGCAGGTGCAGCTGCAGTAGCAACTATTTTCAGTGTTGGCTTGGAATATCTATTGGCGAGGGTTTGGACTATCTAATCATATTTTTGTGATGCGCTATCCTTGGGGAAAGGTCTGCTACCCTTTGTTTGGATATCTAGCCTAGGGTTTTCTTCCGGAGGAATTCTCAGTCAAGGTTAAGGTGCTCGGAGGGAGGCTTCGGCCTATGGTTGGGTGACGAGGGTATCATCAATGGTAAAATGATCACACCATCTTCTATATTCTAACAAGTCCCTCCTAAAGAACCTCAACAGATTCACAAACAAGAACCTCAGAAAATGACATGGATAAGAAAGCAAGATTAGTATAGCAATGAAGAATGCACAGTCGCTCTACAAGATAAACAGAAGAAACATGGTTGGTATGTTGACAGTGGATATTCAAAACACATGACAGGTGATAGAGACAAGTTTCTTACATTATGAAAGGAAAGAGATGGATCAGTCTCCTTTTGAAATGATGATTCATCCAAAATCATTGGAAAAGGAACAGTCTGAATTGGGAACAAGAATGAAAAGGCAGAAAATGTTCTACTAGTAGAAGATATGAAACATAATCTTTTAAGTGTGAGTCAAATGTGTGACCAAGGTCATAAAGTTACTTTCGATTCACAAAAGTGTGAGATAAAAAAATAAGGTTCAGGGAAATTGGTCGCTACAACTGCAAGAACTTCAAGCAACATATATGTGTTAAACGAAATTGGAAATGAAAAGTGTTGTCTAGGAAAGGAAGATGAAAGTTGGCTATGGCACATAAGAATGGGTCACATGAATTTTGATAACCTTTTCAAAGTCAGCAAAAGAGAAGCATTTAGAGAAATTCCCCAGATCACAAAACCAACCAACACTTTGTGCAAGCATTGCCAACAAGGAAAGAAAACAAAGACTAGGTTCAAATCAAAGGAATATTCAACAACAAAACCAATGGAAATTGTGCATACTGATCTAGTTGGACCAACTACAACAAAAGGCTTAAAAGGTGAGAGATACTTTATGTTGTTAGTTGATGATTATACAAGAATGACTGTAGTTTGCTTTCTCAAGAACAAATCATAAGATTTTGAAAATTTCAAGATCTACAAGGAAATGGTTGAAAATGAGATGGATTCAAGAATCAAATGCTTAAGATCAGATAATGGAGGAGAATTCACCGCAAAGGAATTTATGGACTACTGCATCAATCATGGAATAAAAAGGCAATTCTCTGTCGCTAGGACACCTCAACAGAATGGAATTGTTGAAAGAAAGAATAGGACAGTACAAGAAATGGCTCAAACAATGATAATGGATTCAAAGTTGAGAGATATTTTTTGGACACAGGCAGTGCATACAACAATTCACATTCAAAATAGAGTAATTCTCAAAAACAACACTGATAAAACTCCCTACGAGCTATGGAAAGGAAGACCAACAAATGTGAAGCACTTCAGAGTTTTTGGAAGCAAATGCTACATCAAAAGAGAAGATGGTAGAATGGGAAAGTTTGAATCTCGTGTGGACAAAGGAATACTTGTTGGTTACTCAAGTACAAGGAAATCATACAAGTGTTACAATCTAAGATTAAACAAAGTTGTGGAAAGCATCAATGTAACAATTGATGAAACGGGAAGACCAGAATCAAAGAAAGAAGAAAACAAATCAATGGGACAAATTTTTGAAGAAGAAGATGAAAAATAAGATGAAAAAGAAGAAGAAGAGGAAGATGAAGATGAAGAGAATCTTATAGAAGTAGAAGAGCAAGTTCAACAAGTATCTCCAAAGACACCTAGAAAACGAGCATAGAATAATCATCCTTCAGATCGGATTATTGGAATCAAAGATGCAGGAGTTGAGACTAGAAGAAAAATCCATTCACCAGAACAAACACACCTAGCATTCTTATCTACAATTGAACCAAACTATTTTGAAGAAGCCAACAAGGATGAATTTTGGAATAAGTCCATGGATGAAGAATTGGATGAAATAGAGAAAAATGACACTTGGGAATTGGTTCCAAGACCAAAGAATAAGAATGTGATCGGCACAAAATGGGTTTTCAGGAATCAATTGAATGAAGATGGACAAGTTACAAGGAACAAAGCTAGATTGGTATGTAAAGGAATATGGACAGATTGAAGGAATCGACTTTGAAGAGACATTTTCCCCAGTTGCCAGAATAGAAGCAATTCATTTTCTTTTAGCTTATCCATGCTCCAAGAATGTTAAAGTATATCATATGGACGTAAAATCGACTTTTCTAAATGGGGAACTTGAAGAAGAAGTCTACATTGAACAACCAGAAAGATTTCAGTTGTTAGAGAACACAGACTATGTGTGTAAATTAAATAAGGCCTTGTATGGTCTAAAACAGGCTCCTAGAGCATGGTACTCCAGACTGGATAAGTATCTGCAGCAGGCAGGGTTCAGAAAAGCAAGTGCAGACAACAACCTCTACATCAAGGTAAGTCAAGGTAATATTTTATTAATTGAAGTTTATGTTGATGATATTATTTTTGGTAGTGATGATGACAGGCTAAGCAAGAAATTTGCAAAAGACATGCATAATGAATTTGAAATGTCGTTACTTGGAGGATTATCCTTCTTTCTGGGACTTCAGATACATCAAAGCAACCAAGGAATTTTTATTTCTCAAACCAAGTATATCAGAGAAATGATAAAGAGGTTCAGAATGGAAGATTGCAAACCACTTATCACTCCCATGCAAACCAGTTGTAAGTTGAGCAAAGGTGATCATTCAAAGTCTACAGATCAGAGGCAATATAGGTCAATGATTGGAAACCTACTATATGTGACAACATCCAGACCAGATGTAATACAAGCAGTTGGATAGGTGGCACAATTTCAAGCAGCACCAAAGGAATCACATGTATTAGCAGTAAAGAGGATCTTCAGATATCTCAAAGGAACATAAGAGTTTGGATTATGGTATCCAAATGGAAAAGATCTATCACTTATTGCCTACACAGATGCAAATTGGGTAGGTTGTATTGATGACCGACGAAGCACCAGTGGAGAAGCATTCTACTTAGGTGAGTGTTTGGAATCATTTCTAAGCAAGAAATAATTATTGGCATCTCTATCTAGAGCTGAGGCAGAGTATATTGTAGCAGTAGCATGTTGTACACAGGTTCTTTGGATGAAACAAACTTTGACAGATATACAGGTTGAGTATGATGAGTCTATTCCAAAATATTGTGATAATACAATTGCCATCAATATCTCAAAAAACTGGGTGATGCACTCCAAGATGAAGAACATTCTAATCAAGTATCACTTTCTACGGGAACAGGTTGCAGAAAAAAACATCAGAGTTGAGTATGTGGGCACAAAAGAACAAGTGGAAGACATCTTTACAAAACCACTTCCATGGGAAGCCTTTGAATATCTTCACCAAAGACTTGGAGTTATTTCTAATCCAAAAATGAATGTTTTTTGAATGCTTATCTTATATGTCTTATATGTACACGAGGAAGCACCATAAGAGGACAGTCTATCAGGGGGAGCAGCCTGAGATGGAAAGATACCTTTGCCATTGATGAAAAAGGGGGAGAGATTTATCAGATGCAGAGGAAAGAGGCATGGTTCTAGGGGGAGAAGATTTATTAGATGTAGAGGATAAAGGCATGGTTCTAGGGGGAGCATGAGTGATATGATTTCAGTATTGCATCAGAGTGTTTCCATCAATGCCAAAGGGGGAGATTGTTGATTAAGGTTGGTTGTCATTGATGTCAACCCTTGAAGAAATCCCCGTAGCACAAAGGTTTGGGTAATGGACCCAATATTGTTTTATGTAAATATGACTCATTATTGTTTTGTTCAGGTTGATAAGAATTAAATATGGATGAACTCCAAAGTGGTCCCCTTATGGTGAAAGCCCTCACGGGAAGACACTTTGTGGAGTAAGAGAACCCATGATTAATTGTGGAATAATCAGATGAAGGAAAGTGAATTTGTCAGGGAAAATATCCTATATGAATAGTTCTTGTCATGTCATTTCCGATGGTATGTGGAACGACACATAATTCCTCACGGTTAGAGAGTTGTGGCCATGAGAAGTTGGAGACCCCAGGTTTGGGTAATGGACCCAAGTTTGTTTGATGGGTAATGGTATGAGTTATGATATATTTTCAGATAATACTATTCTATATCGATAGTACATGTCATTCCATATCTGGTGGTATGTATAACATCACATCACTCCTCACGGTTTGAGAGTTATGGCCTTACGAAGTTGGAGGACCCTCATATGTCATCTAGAAGCCCCAAAAGGTCAAAGTAGTCAAAGTGGTTTAAGAGATTTTAAAAGGTAAATAATAAAGTGAAGTGATGAGT
>ML801870.1:414025-466856 GCA_009831015.1 Picea engelmannii | reverse complement strand
TTCAAAGTTATGATTACTTCAAGTTAGGGTTGTTAACTAATCCAAAACTAGGCATGTGAGACTAAAGAAAAGTTTGATGAAAATGCTAGTCTCTTGTTTTTAAAGTTAAGGAAGGTTTGCAGGAATGTGATCATATACACCAGATCTATTACAGAGCTAAAAATCAGATTTGGATGATGAAATTGATGAGGTCTTTTGGTTGTGGCACATGTTAAGTACATGGTTGAGACAAGTAGTTGATGAGTTGGTGCACATACATGAGGTGTATAGTTGATGCTGTTGGTACATATTTATGAGTCATCGTTGATGAGTGGTTGACACATGATTTGTACATACTTCATACATGGTTGGATGCGCTTGTTTATGGTACAAGTTGATTACAGGTTGGTGCATGGTTGATGCACTTGTTTATGGTACAGGTTGATTATAGGTTGGTGCATGGTTGATGCACTTGTTTATGGTACAGGTTGATTACAGGTTGATCGATGGTTGATTCATGGTTCAAATTTATTGGTACAGGTTTACAGAGGTATATCTCACAGTGATAGTGTGACAGTGGTTCCATCATTCTACTTCTACTTCAGGGTGGCAGGACAGGGCAAGGACAGGTGGTTGTAGCCACCTTCTAGTTGTAGCCGGAGAACATTGGGGGTTGTAGCCTCCTTCTGGTTATAGCCAGAGAATTGGGGAGTTGGAGCTTCCCTCAGGTTGTAGTCTGAGAAACTAGGGGGTTGGAGCCTCCTTCCAGTTGCAGCTGGAAAACAAAGGAATTTGGTGCTTCCAATGAATGTAATTCTTCAAGACATATAAGAAAAACCATTCCGTGGTTTTCTCCCGATTTGGGTTTCCACATAAAACACTGGTGTACTATGTATATGTGTGATTGTTTATTTCTTACTACTCATTATTGGATAATAATTATACATTGATATAACATTTGAAGAAAAAGGATTTTAATTACACTATTACTGATTCACCCCCCCTCTCAGTAATCCAATAGTTTTGGTATATAGTCTCTTTGAATCATTTCTTGAAGATATTGATGTTGATGAGTTTTAAAATTTTGGGACATCGTGCATATGGGAATGATAAAAAATTTCTCCTTCTCGTAGCATAGCTTTCATCGAAATGAAAAGATTCCATCTTGATCTCTTTGCATAACTTTCAAGTCGGTCAAAACACCATATTGTCCACGCCATTTTCCTTTTGAGTAACATCAACCTTAAAAATAAAGCGCTTATAAAAATTGATTAGACATTTTTATATTTTCTGGTAGCAAACCTACATTAAATTAGTTGTAGGGTTTTGGAATAGGTGTGAAAGATAACTTTCCAAAGCTACAAACAAACATAGTATCTTTTGATAGAGAGAGTTAAATCCACTTACTGCATTTTGTCCTGGGAAGCCCTTCTCACACAAGGGTCAATCACGAGGTCACAATAAGACTTGCAGAGTTACTCACCCTGCTTTGTTGGTCTTGGTATAGAGATTGCACATATTATGGGGGTCACTTGAAGGTATACCCACAATTATGAGTGGAAGCCTTTCGAGTTGGTTTTGGGCTAGATACCCTACCTTTGTGCGTGGATCGGACTATTGACTGTTTCCCCAGGCATCACTATAGTAATTGGTAACCTTAGTGGCCTATCTCTCTAGGTTCTTTACACAAGGTAACTATGGAGGGGAAAGTCTTCACGGTACCTAGAATCGACGTTGGCCAAACTCACTCGGGCTCCTTGGAGGGTATACCCACTATGTGTGGGAGATTGCACCAAGGCGTAGGTACGTTAAGCAGGTTATAAATGTAACTTTCCCACCTGATCTATCTCAGCCCCTTCTTAATTTGTTCCCACCAACTAGTGTGCTCATTGTGCTCATTGTGGGAAGGTTTTGTTTGCTTGTTTGCTTACTAGATTTTTAACCTGTGTTGTTTGTTTTCCCTAGTGGACTCTAGATTGGATCTTTATTTTTATGGCATCAGTTCCTGGAATGACCAATGAAGGAACTCCTTTTCCATGGGAACCTTTTGTTTTTCCTGCTTACGGAAACATTGGTCCTCCTCATATTGCTACTTTGAGCCTTCCAGGTCTCATAATTGGATTACTGGTATGGTTGTTTTCCACTCAGGTAATCCCGAATGAAGTTAGTGCTTCACTCACAAGAGCTTCCCCCCAAGAGAATCAACCTCATGTTGATCCTTCACCTTCTTCACCACTAAGGTCTTCTTCGCCTTATTTTCCTACAAGGTCGCCTTCCCTTTCATCTTCTTCGTTGAGTGAAAGTTTTGAAGCTAGTAACCAGGTGAATAAGAAGAAGAAGAAAAGAAAGATTAAGAGGACGAAAGATAAACAAGGGCCAAAACCTCCAACCACTGTTAAACATGTTGGAAAACAATCAATTACTATTAATCGTGATGGGAGTGTTGATGATGTCAAGATGACCCAAACAACTCATAAGCCCAAGTACCCTTGCAGGCTTTGTAAGGGTATCCATCTTATTAAGGATTTCCCTGGTCTATCCAAGATTATAGAAGTATGGTCTACACACCCTAACCAACCCGTGTTGTCAGCCTCTGAACAACATGCTGATGACCTCCCATCAACTAGTCATGATACTATTGGAAAGAAGAAAAGTAGAGACAAGTTCCAGTGTATGTCATGCAAAGGACATCATCTAACTCACCTTTTACCTCATATGGAAGAAGCCTCTGAATTCCTGGAAGACATGACTGGTTCCCAACCTCAACTTCTAGCTACTTATCGCAAGCTTACTCTTGAACCACCTGTAGTTGATGTAATTATCAATCCGGTCTCTTCGTCAGTCAGTCCGGTTGCTCATGTCATCAATCTGGTCTCATCCTTAGTTGAACCAATTGACAAAGTGGTCGATCCGTTTCCACCCATTGACCCCATTCTCCCCTTGGAGAATGCAACTCAAGTGGTCGATCTGATCTCTCCATCAGTCAATCCTACTCTCTCGCTAGAGATTAAACCCAATACTGCCCATGTTTTTCTCATTGATACAGAATCTACCATGATGGTGGGTATTCCTCCTTCTCCCGTGGAACCCACTCCAAGTAATGAGGCCATCCATTTTGATTGGGGTGTGCTAATTAGACCTCATCTTCCCTCTCACATTCCTTTACAGATTATAGTACAGGTTTGTGGTCGAGACATTCCTCAGACACTGATAGATGAAGGTTCATCTGTTAGTATTTTGTCCTCTTTTGCTTGGCAATCTTTTGGTTTTCCTCAGTTTTTTCCGATTACGTAGAATCTGTTAGATTTTAACAGAAGAACTAATCAACCTTTAGGGATCCTTCCTCAGTTTCCTGTAGCTTTGGGAGAGAAAATTTTCTTTATTGATTTCATGGTAGTCCAAGACCCCTTGGATTTCGCTTTTCTCCTTGGGAGAGACTATGTCTATGCCATGAAAGCTATTGTGTCTACTCTTTTTCATGTGATATCTTTCCCTCATGATGGATGAGTTTTGACTGTTGATCAAATTTCATTCATTGACCCTGACTGGATTGCGTCCCTAAATGGTTCTTATATGCAGACGGTATCGCCCCCGCCATAGGTCAATTATTTGGCGTTGTCGCCCATGGATTCAACTTTTGATGAATTTGATCCAGTAGTTGACATGGTGATCTCTTCAATAGGGCTATGGGATCCTAACCTCCTTACCCCTCTCGCGACCCTCAACATGTTTTCCTTCCAGAGTGTGTTTCTTCCATCAAATGAATACCTCTTGGAAGCCATGACCAAGTTTTGTCCCTTGACATGGTGTCATTTCGGAGCATTGTCCTCTTGGAATCCATGATCAAGAAGAGAGTCAAGGATGTTTTTTGCGTCTCCGAGACAACCTCGTTAAAAAATGAAACAGAGGTCTTCGAGCATGATTTTTTTATTTCAAGCTCATTAAAAAAATGAAACCTGTTACGAGGATAGTTTTGTGTCTCTGTGGCGACCTCGTTAAAAAAATGAAACAGAGGTTACGAGCATAGTTCTCGTTTCTGTGTCAATCTCGTTAAAAATGAAACAATGGTCTTGGGATTATACCTAGAGTCATGGGCATAGTTCTTCTCATGTGTCAATCTCGTTAAAAAATGAAACAACTTCCCCCTCTTTGTTTGGGTCAAGTACTATGTATAGTATTTGAAGCTTCATTTCATTCTCCTTCCCAGTTGGATGAAACAAAGCTTCGGGGGAAATGCTTTTAGCCTCTGGAATCCTTGTTGAATTTAGAGCCGCTAGTTTCTTAAGCTGGGGGCTAAGTACCAACCATCCCTGTGTTATGCATTGGGAATTGCAAGCATAGTTTCCTCTGGTTCAAGCTTGTGTAAAAATGAAACCGCCCTCAAGCATGGATGATTTTAGGGGCTAAATTTCGTTCATGGGCTAATTTTCCTAGGTTTTTCCCAAAAAAATATTCGCTATTCTAAAAATGATTCACCCAAATTCTAAAGGATAAAATTATTTTACCTTAAAAATTGCCAAAATTTTATACCAACTATATAAAATCCTTAGAAATTTGAATATTTTTACAAAAATATCGTCAAACATTCATAGTTGGCATATGAAGGATTAGTAAGATTCGCCAAGGTTTCTACATTTTAAAATAAATTTCCATCCTTAAAATCATCCTTGCCCTCAAGCATAGTTTTTTGCTGGTTCAAGCTTGTGTAAAAATGAAACCGGGCCCAAGCATAGTTTTTTTTAGTTTTTAATCTTGTGTAAAAATAAAATCTATCCCAAGCACAATTTTGTTTTGTTTTAAAGCTTGTGTAAAAATGAAAACAATCCCAAGGTTAGTCTTTGTTCTTTCTCATGCTCGTAAATACATGAGAATAAGTTATCGAGCTTAGTCTTTGTTCTTTCTGGTGCTCGTAAATCAATGAGAATGTAACCGAGTAAAATTTTATCACTTTTTCGGACTTGTAAAGGTTATACGAAAAAGGAACCCACTGGAGTTCCCTTTAAGCTCTTTTTAGACTCTCTAAACATGAAAAGATTGCCGAGCGATCTTCTTATTTTCACGCTCGTTAAAGTATTTGAAGAAAACATCTGTTGAGTGATATTTTATCTCTTTTTTGGTCTCATCATACTACTTTATGAAAAAGGAACTGAGAGAGTTCTCTTTAAGTGTTTTTCAGACTCTATAAACATGAAAAACCCTCGAGTTTTCTTTCTTTGGACTTGTAAAAGAAACATCGAAAGACCCATATGGGACCAAACCACTCCTTCCTAGGGTTCATTAAACATACTCCGAGGGAATTGTCTGAAGGATGAGCTTACATTACAAGCATATGTTATCCTCCCCAAGCTTGCGTAAAAATAAAGAGGTACTCGCCAAAAATGGTGGGGGAAAATATTGGGAAAGAAATATGTCTAAACCTATATTCCATGGAAGAGTCAATTTTGAACATGACACCCTTTCACTCACCTTGTGTCTAGGTTGGATAATCCACTTGTCTCTTGATCATACTCCTTTATAAGATTACAAATCGGTCTGTGATCCTTGTTGTTGAGTCAGTGTTTCCAAGACAGTTGTCATGTCATCAATATGTTCAAAGAGAAGTTCAACCTAGAAAGCCTTCTATTGTGTCGACCATTTTTGCAGTCCTTAAAGTCTTCTATTGTGTCGCCCATCCCTAAGTTAGTCCTGAATCACTTTTTACTCTGATCTACATCAAATCTTGTTACTTGTTTTGTGTCATTGATGTGGGATACATTAAGGCCCTCCTGTGACGAGTCTTTTCCTATCGACTTCAATTCATTATCCAGGAATTAGACTTAGAAACTAATTGGTACCTTGGAACTTGCATACCTCAATGGCAGGTTTCCTCGCTTTCGAGAATGGGTTTTCATTATTGACCCATGATAGGGAGATTCCACCGAGTGTTCGACTTCAGCTCATTAATTCACATTCGTTGGACTGTACTAGTGTATCTTGGGAGCCATTGACATTAATGGTGATTTCCCTCACACTTGTTAACGGTATACACTAATGACTGGTAATCAAGTGGTTTCTACCATGTTCGACTTCAACACATGTATTCGCATGGTTAGATTCGTACTATAGAGTGATAGAGATGAAGACCCTGAATCTTTTCTAATAGATTCAGGTTGCGTTGGAGTATATTTAGTTTGTACTATTGCATAGATCCACATTGTATGTCTGGTGGCTATGTTCAAATTTCAATCTTTAACAAATAGATCAACAGTGTATTTTTGGTGGCTATGTTCAAATTTGATTCATAAAGGCATGGATCCACGGTGTATGTTTGGTGGCCATGACCTTGTCTTACTTGACATGGATCTTTGCATGTCGGCATATATTCTTTGATTCATTTTTATTCTGAGTATGGGAATGCCTACCTCAGTGATGATATATTATTGTACTATATTTCCTTGTTTGTTGGTAGGTTTCTGACCGACTGTTCCTTGTTCCCTACACACACTCAACAAAGTATTTCATCTACCACTCTGTTCTAACTTCATACTTTGGGGGGTTCTCTGTTACACATTATTTTCATCATCCCTATGATCGTTAATTATGTAAACCTATCTGTAGTCTTCAGAGGGGTCAGTGGCCTGAGTTCATAAAGAAAGAAGGGAGAAGAACTTTTCCTGAGAAAAGAAGTTGCATTTTCCTTTATGAAAACCCTATTAAAGATGATTTTCACATGTTGCACTATGGCTAGGGTGCAAGAATGCTTGATTCTCGCAGGATGCACCATAGCTAGGTTGCAAGAAGTTCACAGGTTCCTCTATAAGCAGGGTGCGAGAATGCTCATATGTGGGAAAAATGAGCATCTTCTCGATGCTTCTAGAAGGATAAACTTACATGGTGAGGTGGCATCCGAATGGTTTGGATCTTACTCTCTTTCATGATTTGGTGGGATGATCCTAACCTCCTCACCTTATCCTCTTCAGCTTATAAAAGGAGAGGATCTCTCATGGATAAAGTTGGCTTGGATGAGATTACCTTTTGAGATTTTGATTTTGGATCTTGGATTGGATTGATCTTTGGAGATTGTTAGCTTGGCTAGATGAGCCATTTTGTCAAGATAGATTGTGAATATTATTAGATCTATGCTCCCAGAATTCTTGGAGTGGAAGTGTGTGGGGAACGAAGGACAGTTGGAAGGGACCTTACGACATCAAGGCCATGGTTGTAATCTCTCTCACACATTTAATATGATATAGTACTATGATTCTTTCTTATAAATCTTGTTGTGTTTTATTGTGTGATTCCTTGATCACATACATAGGTTTATCTTGAGTTTATGTTATTACTATCACTTTGGTTGGTTGCGTTCTTTTGCAGGTTCATCATTGTATGAGCATCAGAATGGATCTAAGATGGCGATGGTAAGAGGAAGTGGTGTTTAAATGGTCTATCACCTATCCCTCTTTAGTTGGTAAATTCAATATCTAAAACTTAAGGAAAACGTCATGTTGTGGTGTGTTTTGTTCTAGATCTAGGTGGATCTAAGGAAATTCGTTAGTGTACGCACCTACCGATTTATCCAATAACAGAGATGGTTACCAACTTTAGATATATATAAACCAGGCCTTCTTAAGGCCATGGGAATACATTCAAAGAAGGTTTATGCTGAAGATATGCCAACCCAAATCCATTTTTATACAGGGAAGTTGTTGAGGAGCGCACCTTTGTGAGCCATTTCTAGGATCTCTAGTCATCCGATTTGAGTGTCATTTCTTTTGTTGGGTTCTAGAGATCTGGTAGAACAAGACCAAATCATTTTTTTAATCTTTTGGCACTGTTGTGATGTACTTATTGATCTTTGAACATAAATAATAAAGACTCACCCATTGAGACAAAGGCCCAAAGACGTAGGCGATATTTCTAAACTCAGTTCACATTGTTGTTTATGGTTTGTTGTTGATTATGCTTTATTTTAGATCTCCATATGTGTATATGGATGTTATGATTCTTCTATACATCTTCCTCTTTCATCTGACTTCCTAAATTGGTTAATAAACACATGCATAATCACTCAACCATTTCATTTAAAAAATCTTTTTGGATCATGTGGTATCAGAGCCAGGTTGACATTTGGAATTTGAGTTTGCATGTTAACCAGGGAATAACTCATCTCAATTGAGAAAATGGAATCTAAAGAGGGACTCTCTCAAGATGAGAGGGATTTCCAAAATTTAGTGTTTTCCAGGTCCGAGATGGTGAAAGTGTTGTATGAAGACTACTTGGAATGAAAGAGAACGGTTCAAGAGAAAGATTCAAAGAACAACAATGTCAAAGAAGAATTGAAGGAAGTGCCTTCTACATCTGTTTTAGAAAACATCTCTGAGGTATGCAGTGAAGGTCATTCATCAAATTCTTCTTGTTCCCATCAAGATGGTTTTGGTGCATTTGAAAAACATACAAGAGGTATAGGTTTGATATTGCTAACCAAGATGGGTTATAAAGGAAAGGGCCTTGGAATTGGTGGCCAAGATATTGTTAATCCCATTGAGGTTGTGGAAAGGCCTCAATATTTAGGATTGGGATATGGCGAAGTGGATAATGGAGAATCCTCCAAGATGGGTTCCAAAACTTCGGAAGCAAGTAATGCTTCAAATGGCCAGCTTAAGTAATTGTAGGAACACTTCACAAAAGGTGATGGCATATCACCCCTTGATTGTGGTAGTGAATGCAAGTCATCCCCAAATAAAAGTGAAGATCATCATGGAAGGTATAATGGTCATGTTTTTACCAATTCTCTTTTTGATTATAAAAAACATAATCATGTAATCTGAAACTTGTGGGATATGTACCCATGTACTTTTTGTCATTCACCCAAACATTGTGTTTCCAAGTATTGGAAGAGAAAATATTTGTAAAATAAGTTTATGTTGACCAAGAAGGAAACACGACATAAAGACTCAACTCCACAATGGAATAAATAGAAGGGAAAACAATTGTGGATGCCAAAAGCGCACTACATGTTTTACAACAGGGGTGGACATCAAAAGGCTAATTGTTGGAAGCTTAATCTGGAGTCTCATCCAAAGAAGGAAAAAAGGATTGTGCATGTACTCATGAAGGAAGAAGGATTACCAATGAGCCAAGAGGAACACCATGAAGGAAAGAAACCAACCACTTGGTTTTTCCATAAGTGGATGTCACATCTTCATTGTATTTTACTTCCATTAATGTAATCACACATGTTGAAATGATGACCTGTTATAACATCATTTTTGTACAACATGGTGTTTTTTTTTGTCCTTATGAGTATGTAATTAGTAAGGTCCATTTTTGTAACCTTTTGGGGACCAAAAGGTGCTTAGTGGGAAGGTGTGTTCCAAATTTGGATCTAGGAGCTTGATGGGGCTCAGAAAAGCCTAAAAGTCAAAGTTCTCATAATGGCTTAAAAACGTACATGTGCGTAGAACTTGTTGATACGAACCCAAAGAAACTTGAACAGGCTCAAACAGACGTCGTATGTTCAAGTTATGGTGATCCATTCATTTTTCGAAATAGGGGAAAAAATGATGAA
This sequence comes from Picea engelmannii, assembly GCA_009831015.1. Classification (NCBI taxonomy): domain Eukaryota; kingdom Viridiplantae; phylum Streptophyta; class Pinopsida; order Pinales; family Pinaceae; genus Picea; species Picea engelmannii. The sequence continues at coordinate 457,330 of ML801870.1, read as the reverse complement.
TGTACATTCTGTACAGTGCCACATGGCAGCTGACTATACAGAACATAAGATCGTACAACTAACGTGGCAGGCACAATTGGCGCTGATGTAATAGGGTCCATACAACTAATGTGGCAGGATTATTGGGAATATAGACTGATGATGTGGAATGTATAGGTGGACCAATCAGGAAGTGACACATGTCACCACTACAAGGGTGACATCTAGCACATCCATATGATGACACATGGCACATATGTACTATGACACATGGCACATCTATATGGTGACACACGATAGGTGACTGGGTTGGCAGGTGGACCATTGGGTGTCTGACATGTGGTGGAATATGGCATGTGGAATGGTGCCACGTGGCCCAGACATAGGCTGCCACATGGCACCCATCGATTAGCTAATGTTTATTACAAAAATTGTTTGAAGTTTGAGGGTTTCGAACCTGAAACCTCACCACCAGGCTACGACTTGGAAAGGTTGGGCTAGCAAGCCTTCTCTCCTTTGGTTCTTGTTATCTATATTGTTAAATTTATATTTGAATTAGAAAAAGGATTAATACAAAGGTGGAAAGGGTTGGGGCCTAGCCCCAACCCCTGGTTGTAGCCTCCCCATACGACCACACTCCAGTATATGGGTGCTCCACTCCAGAGATAAGACATGGGCATGGGGGCCATGGGATACTAGCCTAACCACCAATGGGAAGCTATACCATGTGACTTGGGGGTAAGACCAGAGGCCAATCGCCTAGTTCAGGACTCGGTCCCATGGTATATTGATAGGTGACCAGAGCTTGCGGGGTAAGGGCCAACATGCATTCCTTAGTGGGATGGCGCTTGGACACATGAGTCCATGTGACCCTGTAGAGGGGTCCCACACCCATGCCATGAAGATTATCCCTTTATTTTTGAAAAAGTGGGTTTGTGAACTATAATATAGTGCTTTTATATTGATTATTCAACTGTATTGGGGGATTTTTGTCCAAATATTGGGAGGAAGTTGGGAGATGGTTACCAACTTTTGATATATATAAACCAGGCCTTCTTGAGGCCATGGGAAGACATTCAAAGAATATTTATGCTGAATATTTTCCAAGCCAAAGACATTTTTATGTAGGGAAGTTGTTGAGGAGTGCACTTTGCAGGCCATTTCTAGGAGCTTCGGTCATACAATTTGAGTGTCGTTTCTTTTGTTGGGTTCTATAGATATAGTAGAACAAGACCAGATCATTTTTGTAACCTTTTTTCACTATTGTGATGTACTTATTGAGATTTGAATAGAAATAAGAAAGCATCAACCACTGAGACAAAGACCCAGAGACGTAGGCGAGATTGTCGAACTCTGTTATCACATTGGTGTTTATGGTTTTCTGTTGTTTATGGTTTATTTCAGATCTGCATATGTGTATATGGATATTATGTTTCTTCTATACTTATTCCTCTTTCATTTGGCTTCCTAAATTGGTTAATAAACAAATGCATAATCACTCAACCATTGTCATTTAAAAGATATTTTCAGATCATATAGCAACTAAGATATAACTCCTAACAAACGATAATACTAAAGTACTAGTATATAATATAATATATTTATAAATTAACATATAATATAAAATATGTGGGTGAGTGCAAGCTAATTATGCTCTCTCATGACACATTGGTGGGAATGCAAACATGGAAAAATAACAGTTTGTTAACTTGGAGGGATTATTCAAGATACTTTTACAATGAACTTGAATATGGTGTAAAAAAATGAAACGTAGGAAATTGAATTAGCTTTCCAAATATATAACTATTATTCATAGAAATTGTGAATAACTATGTGCAAATTGAGTTTTTCTAACAATGGTATGTTATTTTTCTAAAAAAATATAAGGTATATGTCTTTGTTCGTGTAGGTGTTGAGTACCTTAACCATGGAACTTCATTCCAAAAACTTGTATAATTGTAGAGAACCCATTGTTGTAGTTGTTACACATTATTTTGGTCACCTAAGTGATCAACTAACAACATGTGTTCATGTTCCCTAAAAATATTAAAAGAGACATTCTCCATGAGAAAAGTGGTTTGCTTTCCTCTTTCAAAAACCATAACAAGGAAGGTCGTCGCACCCTGCTATATGCATGGGGTGAAATGATGCCTGATCATCTCATTATTACCTAAAGTTAGATTGCGACATCATCACATGCTGCTTGTGCATAGGTTGTGACGATGCTTAAGGAATAAGAAAAGTAAAATTTCACGAATGTTCTAGAAGGGAATCTTCTAGAAGATGAGCTGGCCTCAGATCGTTTTGGATCTTACTCGATTCTCTGATTTAGTGGGATCATCCTAATATCCTTATCCATCTCTCTTTCACACTATATAAAGAGGGATCTCTCATGGAAAAGGTGAAGTTTGAATAGGCTAATATTTGTATGGAGAGTTCTACTTCATATTATGCTTGATAGCTTTGCTTTAGTTCTTCAAGTCAGATTGTGGATCTTCTTCATTCAAGGCATTGAAGAAAAGGGGTGTGTGTTGAAGAAAATATCCATTGAAAGGGGACCTTGCAACATCAAGGCATGGGTTGTATTCTCCACTTTCCATTTAATTTAATACAACAATAGATTTCTTCCCTATAAAAGCATCTCAACTTCTATTGTATAATTCCTTGATCTTATACATAGGCTTCATTAGAATATATATATCTTTGTGTTTCCCTCTTTGTTGGTTTGTGATTCTTAGACAAGCGTACTATTCAGCAAACCCAAGGAAGGAGCTACAAGAATGAAACTAGTGAGGATAAACCATCGTTTAGAAGGTATATCACTTGTACCTCACTAAAATAGTTTATATGACAATGAATTTTAAGGAGATCTATTCTATTTTATTTTGTTCTAGTTTCTTGTGGAAGTTAGGGAGATTTGTTTGTGTCCGCACTTATGGATTAGTCCGATAACAAAATTGGCAACCATACTGGGGATACGACTTTCTTTTAGTTTTTTTCCTCTTATTTTCTTCTAGCCTGCCTTCTTTTGGTTAATTTCATTCTCGGATCCTGTGGGTGATCCATCTTGACTCCCTGGGTTTGAAGGTTCAATGAGAAATTTTATCTTTCTTCCCATTTTCCTTTATTTTCATAGATCATCACATTGTATTCTATAGAAAGCCCATGACGATCCTCTAACATCTCACTCTACTGGTGCAGACCAGGGCGACGACGTCGCACTGTACCTTATTGGAAGCATGCGACAACCCTAGATCGTTGCACTGTGATCCATTGCAACCTGCGATGATTCCTGTATGAATTGTTGGAGATAACCATTTTTATTTTCTCTATCCATCCTTGCCTCTACTACCTAGGATGAAATTTTGACACTAATGAATGATTTATTTATAATTTTTAATCTTGCATTTAATTGATTTTCAGAAATTGAAAGTTTTCTTTGTAAATTTTGCAAGTTTTTCTTTTGGTTTTTATCACAAGGGTATAATCTCTAGATCTTGGTCCTTAGTGCTTGTTTGAGAAAGATTCCTTGATTTATTTGGATTTTTGGATTGTTTTTACTTTCTGTATTGTTAATTGATTGAGAGACAATTTTTTTTTGTATTTGACAAAAGGCTTTCTTATCATTTCATTTTTGTCTACATTATGGGTTTGATTTGGGAATAGTGTTGAGAATGTGCTATTTTTCTTGGATTACTCTTTATTTTCTTCATTACATCTCTGATCTGATTTGAGAAAGAAATAACTGAAGTCATTCTTGTTTTTAGTGGTCTTTTACAAGGAAATTGTTGCATTCAAAATTTTGTAAAAAGAGAAAAATTGGAAATTTTAGTAGTTTTTTTATTATTTGGTATCTTTTTCATTCAAAAATTGAGAAATTGTGTTTCATAGATTTTGTATTTCAAAACGAGACACTTTCTCCCTACTTTGATTAGAGTTCATTGAATTAAAAAATTTGCATATCATCTCTTCTTGCATTTTATTGGGTCAACGTCAAATACATCATCGGTTTCATTTCCGTTTCCCTTTTGAGTAAACAGTAGCCTTTAAAATACAACACAATTTTAAAATTTATTAGCAACTTTTATTTTCTAGAAATTATCTACACCAACATTAGCTAGGATAGTGCTTTGGAATAGGTTGTAAGGAACACTCTCCAAAGAATCAAAACACACAATAATATCTTGTGATAGAGAGAGTTGAAATTCACTTGCTACATTTTTTCTTGGGAAGCCCTTCTAACACAAGGGTCAATCATGAGGTTGCATTAGGATTGGCAGAGTTACTCACCCTGCTTTGTTGGTCTTAGTGTAGATATTATGTGTATTATTGGGAGTCAATTGAGAATAAAATCCTCTAGGGACCTTCTCGAGTTGATTTCGGGCTTAGATACCCTACCTTTGCATGTGGATCGGACTGTCGACTCTTTCTCCAGGAATCATTGTTGTAATTGGTAACCTTAGTGGCCTATCTCTTTAGGGTATTTACATGAGGTGACTATGGAGGGGAAAGTCTTCACGGTACTTGGAATTGATGTTGGCCAAAATCAATTGGTCTCCTTGGAGGGTATACCCACAATTATGTGTGGGAGATTACACTAGGGTGTAAGTTCATTAAGCAAGTCATCAACGTAACTTTTCCACCCGCTTTATGCCAACCCCTTCTTGTCTTGATTTCGTGATGTTGGATTTCATCACCAACTAGTGACTTTAAAACAAGAAGGTTTTTTTGCGTGTTTGATTTCTAGATTCTATTAATGAGTGTCATTTGTTTCTATAGTTGGCCATAGATTTGTTTCATTATTCATTTGGTGTGGCTAACATCGACCCTCGTCTTTCACGTAAGATGCAAGGGCTACCTCCAGAAGATCCGAAATATTACATTTCTTTTCTTCCCAACTCACCAAAGGGTTCTCTTGAAGGAGCAGTCAATAACGACATAGCCTTTGAGATTGGAAGTTCTACTCCGTTGGAGGAGTCAATACTTCCTGTAAATCTGATATTGAGTGTTGTCCAATATCCACATTTGCTCTAGATAAATTCATCGGGAGACATTGCTATATTGAAATACCTATTGGACCTCAGGCAGTGTGTCATGTAGAGGATCCTCTTTTTCAAAGTGAGTCGTTTAGGACTCTGGTTCACACTACTGGAAATTTTGATCCTAACTCTCCTGGTCCTAGTCGTACTCTCTAGAGAACTTCTTCAGGACAAGATATTTTTGATAAACTAGGAATGAGTCATTTATGCTCGAGAACTTCTAATCAACCTATGGCATCACATATGCCTGTGACTTATACTACCTATACAGTACCTTTAGATCATTTTACTGGCACAACCAGTAATGTCATCACAGTTTCATACCGATTGTTGGTTGGTTCTCACTCGATTCTTCCTCTCCAGCTCACTAATTCTACCATGGTCCCACAAGCTACGTTTGTTTTTGTCGAAAATGCAGTTATCACCCAAGATCCTATTGGAACACCACTTCCTCTTAGATCAAATCCGTCACTTCCCCCTGCTTATAATGCTTTGAATACTTCCATTTCTAATCCTTCCCAGAGTCCATCGGGAGGATCTAATCTTTTTTTTTCCTCTTGGGTATAATGTTGCTAGTAATTTTGTTCCTACACCTACCCAAGTTCTCTCTTGGGGGCCTTACATTCCTCCTCCACCTTCACCTGGACGATATAATCATCCTAGCCCTAGTAGCTCCAATCAAGTTGGAGGCACCAATCATTTTTTCACTTCTGGTTTTCAATTCCTATTGGAGGTCAACCTTAGGTTGGGGGGAAACCTCAAGTTGGAGGCCATAACCTAGTTTATGGACAAAGTATACCTGGATTACAATCTCAACCTTGGAATCTTCCTTTCCAAGGAAATCAACAACCATCTAGGGGGCAACATCCTCAAGTTAATTCTTTTGTACCCCATAATCTTGGACAACCATATCCAAGTTCTACAAATCCTACTTGGGGTCAAAATTTGCAGTCTAATGCTCCTTTCCAAGGAATCTTACCTAATCAACCAACTATTGTTGGCTAGTCGAATCAAAATCCTTCACCACCAAATTTGCTAGGACTATCTAACTATATACATACTGCTTATGGACCTACTAGTATACCTACGTGACTACCTCCTCAAAACTACCGGTTTCCTCAAGTGAATAGATAGTTTCCCTTTATTGCTACTTTGGGTTTACCAGATTTATCTAGGATTTTGAATGATCCTATTTTGCATTCTCCTTATTGGCCTGTCATACCTTCCAAATTCCCATCGAACATTCCTAAATTTGATGATCGATCGGGATAGGACCCAAATAATCACGTCATGACATTCCATCTTTGGTGTTTGTCCAACTCATTGATGGATGAATCTATAATATTACGTCTTTTCCAATGAACTCTTATGGGTTCGGAAGCCAAATGGTATATTGAGTTACCACAAGGATTTTTTAATGACTTCAATACCTTAGCCATGGCATTCTTAATACATTACCAATTGCCAATTCGATATGAGATAGGAACTGTAATTTCGAGTTCATTTAAACAATCCTCTTCTACTCACTTTTCTGATCATATTCATGAGTGGAGGAGGAGAAAATGCTTAATCAAAGTTCCCCTTCTGGATCAACTATTGGTCGATTGCTTTACCAAATATCTCATTGGTCCTGTAGCTTGTGATGTTTCCATGGGTGGTGTCATCACTAAAGAGCAGGAAGTTAGTTGTGCTCAATATATGGATCTCGTTTATTCACAAACATGCACACTATATGACTTAATTCTTGATGCTCCTTGTCCATCTAGGAATCCTACCCCAACACCTTCGGTAGCTTCTCACGTTGTTGATGGCGTGATTGGCACTTTTCATGCTGAGACTCAGTCTAAAAAAACTAGTCATGTCAATCCTAAGTATACTACTTCTAATGTACAAAATACTCATAATCCAACTCTTTCCCCCAGTAAAACATCTGAAGTTAATTCGGTTCAGTCTACACCTACCGGTAAAAATAAAAATAAAAATAAAAATAAAGGGAAGGGTAGGAATAAGGAGGACAAAATTAGTAATCAACAATCTGAGAAGCCCAAAACACATCCTACTGGTGAAAAATACAAACGTAATCCTCGTTATCCTTGCCTTATCTATGGTCAGGATAATTATACGAAATATTTTCCATAGTGTGTTGAGGTTACTAAGTTCCCGCAAGGGACTAGGACACTTCCTACACCCATCATCTTGTCACGATCGTTTCCTTCTCAGCAAGAGGCCCAATTGGTCATTCATGACCAACCTTCTCCCTCTACCACATATTATGTACTTATGTGTACTCGTAAATCTAAGAAGAACAAATTTGCAGTCGCAACTCAAGCCAAATATTATTCTCCTTCGAAAGAGAAATTTGATTATTCACCACCTCCATTGGTTCAACATCCTCCACCAACTTCTCCTCCAAATGGTCCTCTTCATCTTGAATTATCGGGCCTAGATATAGTTCTTCGTCCTCCTCCCAAGGGTGTGGTTTGAAATTCCTCATTTAATCCTCATGCACATGCTACCCAAAACTACAGTATTTTAGAAGACCTTGCGCAAGCACCCTCTACGATGTCGGCTCTTAGAGTCCTTCAAATTTTTCCTACTCAACAGAAGGTGTTGTTAAAGGCTATTGGTGGAATTGATCCTACCGATACCAATTTGATAATATTTGACTTGGAATATCATATTCCAAGGCTTCCTTCACAATTAGTGTTTCAAATACATGTTGTTGTGGAAAATAAAAATAATTGTTGAACCATTATTGATGAAGGAGCTCTGACTTGCATCATGTCCATCACTTACTGGAAAGTTATTGGCTCTCTTGCCCTTACCGAGTCACACAATACTCTTAAGGATTTTAATGGTACAGGGTTTAAACCTTATGGTGTTCTTCCTTTGTTGTCTATTATGTTAGAAGGTAAAGTGGTTAATGTCGAGGTTGAGGTCTTTGATGCACCTATTTATTACAACCTTCTACTTGGCCATAGCTGGATTGATTCCATGCACGTAGTTGTTTCTACTCTTTTTCATGTGTTACATTTCCCACACCAAGGAAACGCCATTACTGTCGATCAACTAGCCTTCTTTAATTCTTATTCATGTACTAGCAACGTACCTTTCATTTCGAAAATACCTCCTGGTTATGAGAATGTCAGCATGGGTCTTTTGAAATATTCAACGTTAATGGGTACATTTCCTATTCCATCACCTTATATTCCTCTTCCTTTTGTCGCATCGATTAACATGATATCAACCTCTGTTAGTGAAACCCCTGAGTCTTATGACCCATGGATAGTTCCTATCTCTGATGAATGTCTCCATTACGATGACCAAATTCCTTTAAGTCCAGTAGAATCAACTTATCAACCTATTCAATCGACAACTCCTCCTCCTTCTCTCTGTGATACATCTCCTAATCCATTTCACGTGATCTTTCCTACTGATGAGATGATCATGACTATCATGTTTATGGAACATACTTCATGGGACAATGGGCATCATCATTCTAATCTCTTCCTGAAACCTGAGACCATAAAGAGCTATCAACAGATTTCGACTATGTCTACCATTGTTTTTATTTCCTTTGTTCATGAATCAACACACAATGTTTTATATGAAGGGAACTTGGGTAATATTTTTCCTACCATCCCTCTTGACATCTTGATTAAACCCAGAGTCATGGAAAATGTTCATATCAGTGCCTCATGTTCTACTGCTAAGGTCTATACTTATAAATCCCTTTTCCAAGAATTTCGTGATGTTTTTGCCTCGAGTTACGAAGAAATGCCTAGTATTGATCCTGATATTGTTGTGCATGAGAATAAGACTTACCCGGATGCTAAACCTGTTTGACATACACTTCTCTCTATACATCCACGTAAATTTTTTGCTATTAAGATTGATGTTGAAAACTTCTTAAAGCTGACTTTGTCTATCCTATGGATTTGACTGATTGGGTGTCCAATCTTGTTTCGGTTAACAAGAAACAAGGCTCAATCCATGTTTGTGTAGATGATAGGGATATAAACAAAGCCTGTCCCAAAGACAATTATCCAACCCCTTTTGTTGATGACTGTGGTGACAGTGGAATATTCTCTTTGATGGACAGTTTCTCCAACTATAATCAAATCAATATTTTGCCTACAGATCAACATAAGACTACTTTTATTTTCCATTGGGGAACCTTTGCATATCGTAAAATGCCTTTTGGTCTCAAAAATGTTGGTGTGACTTTTCAGCGCACTATGTCTTACGCTTTTAATGACATTAAGAACATTGTACAACCCTATCTAGACGATCTATCGGTGAATTCTATGCATCGTCAAGATCACCCGACACATCTAGGTGCCATTTTCCTATGTTGTCATTATTATCGCATACGATTGAATCCACACAAATGTGTTTTTTGTGTGGAGTCTAGATGACTGCTTGGTTTTATCGTGTTTATACATGGGATTAGAGTATACCCCTTGAAGGTTGAGCCTATTGTCAATTTACCTCATCCTTCCACACTACGCCAACTCCAAAGTTTCCAAGGGAAGGAAAACTTTTTACGTCAATTGATTCCCAAATACGTTGAATTAACGAAAGGATTTACTCGGCTTCTTAAGAAAGGTTATGATTTTGTGTGGGACGACACTCCCAACAAAGACTTTGAATCTTTGAAACTTGCCTTAACCCATACACCAGTATTGTTTCCACCTGATTATAGTCGATATTATTTCTTGTACTTAGCTGCTTCAGACTCTACCATTTCTATGGTTATAGTCTAAGAGGATGATTCACACAATGAACATGTTGTATACTATTTGAGTCAAAGTCTCACGACTACTGAAACCAAATATTTACATGTGGAGACATTGGCCTTGGTAGTTGTTCAAGTTGTTCAATTTTTTCGTCCCTATATCTTATTGCACTGAACCACAGTCATTTCCGATTGCAACCCCATGCAACACATCCTTACTCGACAATTTTTGGGGGGCAAGTACTCTAAATGGATATTTATTCTCCAAGATTTTGAATTGGAGTTTGAATGCGCCAAGTCAAAGAAGTCTTTGGTTTTTGTCAAATTAATATGTGACCTTCCCTCTACTGAAACAAAAACTGTGGCAGAGGATTCATTACCCGATGAATCTCTCTTTATGATCAGTCATGATGACATATTGTATGGATATATTATCATTTATCTCCAAACTCAAACTTTTCAGCCTGATATTTCTAGTACTGATCGTCTTCAAATTCAGTATCAAGCCCGTCAATACATTATCCTTGATGATACCCTTTACCGTTGTGGTATTGACTCCATATTTCGACATTGTCTCACCTATGATGAATTTGAAAAATATTTTAATGACTGTCACTCTGGAGCATGTGGCGGTCATATGTCTAGGTATGCCACTCCCCAAAATATCTTACGGGTTGGTTATTTCTGGCCTTGATTGTTTAAATAATGTATTATTTTCGTCCATAAATTCCATGCTTGTCAAACCTACAACAATAAGATCTTATCTCACCCTTCTCCTCTTCACCCTATAGTTTTTGTTGGTCCATTCACTAAATAGGGCATTGACTTCATGACATGTAACCCTCACTCGACTGGGGGCAATGGATAAATTATCGTAGCCATGAATTATTTCACTAAGTGGGTCGAGGCGATGCCTACATTTGATAATATTAGGAAAACTACAACGTTGTTCATATTCAATCACATCGTTACTGGATTTGGTGTCCCTCAAGCTATCGTCACTGATAATGATAGTCATTTTCACAATTTCATGATGTCTAAACTTACCAAGAAGTTGGGTCTTCGACATGAAAACTCAACCCCCTATTATCCACAGGCCAATGGGCAGGTTGAAGCAATCAACAAATTTATCACTACTATGCTTTGAAGGATGGTAGGAATTCACAAGTCAAGTTGTCACATGATGCTCTTCTCGGCATTATGGGCCTATAAAACATCCATTAAGTCTACCACGGGGTTCACACATTTCCAATTAGTATATGGTATTGAAGAAATTTTGTCAATTGAATGTGAAATCTCATCTTTGAAACTGGTTGTCGAACTTCTCCCTAACACCTCCGTTGAAGAAGAACGTCTTTTTTATTTAATGCAATTAGATGAAAACCATCGTGATGTTTCCTTATTCATTGAAACTCATAAAAAGAATGTCAAAGCTCAATATGAGAAGCATGTCAAACCACGTGTATTTTTTGAAGGTGATCTAGTTCTCCTTTACGAACAAGATCATGATTTACTAGGGGCTGGTAAATTCGAGCCCATGTGGCGGGGTCCTTATATTTTGAAACAAGTGTTGGAGAAAGGGGCTTATGAGCTGGTACATTATGATGAAATTCCTTTGAGTGAACCCAGAAATGGGCTTTACTTGAATAATTATTTTTGCATGAGTGTTGGGTATTTTTATTGTATCATACTCTTGTGTGATTTTTTTGTTTTGGTTCTGCCTTTCGGTTGCTTACCTTGCATTGTGCTTGGTTTCTAGATGTTGGTGTATTCGCTAACCTATATCGTCTTTGCTAATGGCACTAGTTGCAGTACTCAAAACATAACATCTATTTCTTGGGAAATCTATGCACCTATGGATGAATTGACCAGTCTACATGGTGTTTTCCTTGGTCGTGCAACTAATAATATCACAGAATACTATGCATTTATCGAGTTGTTAATTGACATTGTTTCACTTGGAATACGCCATCTTATTGTACGACTTGATTCACAATTAGTAGTACTACAATTGAGTAACATTTATTCCATCTGAAGTCCTACTTTGTTAAGGGTATATTTACGAATTCGCCTCTTGGAACAACATTTTGATTACATCGAATATCAACACATTCCTAGATGTCTAAATACATTGAAAGATGCATTTGCTAATTATGTGTTAGACAAAAATTTGAGACATTTATAAATCCAATCACACTTTTTATGAAAACAAGTAAGTTGGTAGGAACTTTATATTTATAACGATAAAAATTTACAAAAAGTATTTTTCCAAATACCAAAATATAAAAAATGTGAAGCTCATGGCTTCACATACAAAAAGAATCAAGTATGTTGCTCATTGTAACAAGCGACTGCCCGTGCTACTCTACGGAGAAGTCAACCGATAGATGAATATACGCCCACTGTGTGGCATTGATAGTGCCTAGGAAGCTCATCCATTGTGGAATCAACGACATGCATGGTCAGTCCCTCCAGGTTCTTTTCAATAACCTCTAGATTTTTGGTAGCTACCCCTGCTACAACACCTCTATGTCTGTGCCTCTGGATGGGAGATGATATCGATGGACGATAAGGCCCCACATTTGCATTGTTGAAGGAACTCGATCAATCATTAGATAATTAACACATTTTTTTTTTATTTAATTAAAATATAAAAAAAATCATTAAACAAAAAATTCCTTCTTACCTATGTCCCCCCACTAGAACCCATCAGGAAGAGCTAGATCTGGATCCCCGCGAAAATCTACCCTGGCATATGCATAGTCTTCCACCATTAGAAGTTGATTCCTCAGCCATTGCAAGAAAAAATCATCATAATTGATGATGGAAACACTGATCCAGGTGGATATCAATGGCCACCCACCTTTTCCAGCTCGATCGAAACAATTTTCTGGCAATTTTGAAAATTTACTATTTTTAGCAGTTTTAACTTCTCGAGATTTTTTGAGGGCCTAAATGCAGTTTTTTTTGTAATCGATATTCTCAATGATAAACGAAGGGATGATTGAGCCCCAAAAATGAATCTCCTCGACGATACCTTTCCAACGAGATATCATACACCTAAATTAGAGATTGTATGCAAACGTTACGAACCCAGGAAGTTGATGTACTAAGTTACCCAGACGGGGCCCACGTGACTTTTGGCGCTTCATCTCCTAGGGTTAGGTTTTTGGATGTCTAGGGTTTTTGGAATTCCTGTTTATTGAAAAAATCCCTTCAAATCCTCATTGTAATGATATTCTTACGAATGAGCACATATGTCACATCTCTTCTTAGAGATAAGCCGCCACCATTCCAACAAGCTTATTTCTGCTACATTTTACATTTTCAGCTTAGTTCCTTATTGAATAGAAAACCAGTTTTACTGTATCTCTATTATTTTTTGTTAAGAACCTGTTAATAATCTGTAGTCATTTCATTATGCTCATAAAATATGGATCAGTGGTATCAGAGCAGTCTTCTCCTTGTCATCTTAATGCATGTCCCCAAAGAGGTTGGAGTACAAAGAGTTGGGTCTCAAGCTTGTTTCTCTTGAGGACAGAAGCTATTGCATGCCCAAGAAAGATCTCATGGCAGGAGAAAAGAAATATGATGGGATAGGAGATCCTTTAAAACTGTTCATTGAGGAATCCCTCACGCAACAAAGGAAGGAGATGATGGATAGTTTCGTGCAAATCCTTCGGCAGCTACCAACAGGTGATACATCTTTTTCGAGCGGAGGCGCCGCCCCCTTCAAGGCATAAATGAACTTCGATATTCCTATATTTGCATGTCATATAGACGCAAATGTTGTAGACAAGTGGTTGAATCTACTAGAAGGGTATTTTTCTGTCCATAACTTTTCGAATAGAGAAAAGATTACTTTTGCACTCCTCAAAGTCGTTCCCCATGTCAACGATTTCTGGGAAACTTTCTGTGAGCAAAAGGAAACAAGGGAACCCTCATTATTTATAGTCATGGCCACTTGGGAATCCTTCAGGGATGCTATTAAGGAGCAATACTACCATGTTGGAAGTTATGACGACTTGTATACCAAATGGACCATACTGCAACAAGAAAGAGACCAAGAAGTGCCAGATTTCACAAATATCTTCCATACCTTACACACCAATTTGTGTATCAAAGATTCAAAGCAACATATGATGCTCAAGTATCATAATACTCCTCATAGATACATCTAGACTGAAATGGAATTTATGGACATCTCATCCTTGGGGGTGACCTAACGATATGTCGTCAAAATCGAGCAGAAGCTCAAACAAAAGACGTGACAATTTGGGCCTAAGAATCCCTCACAACAAAAACCAGGAAAGGGCGACCCCAAAAAATTAGAACAAAGGACAGAGAAAAGATAGACAGTATTAGGAAAACCAGTCCAAGCCGTAAGCAAAGAAGGACACCGGAAAGAAAAATAAAGATACCGGGAAGTGGTGCGACTTCCATAAGAGTCCTTGGAATTAAACTATTGACTACCACTAAAAGTAGTCCCTCGTGGCTGAAGTGAAAACGTCTGAATCAGATGCAGGTTATGACTCTAAGCCAGAACCAGAAAGGGGAAGATGGATCATTTACGTGGAACCCAGTGCCACCATTTCTACCACCAAGCTCTAGCCTGGTGAACCAGACGAGCCAGAAGAAGGAGAACACCTCTTCCATTCACAAATGTGGGTAAAAGGCACCCCGCTGCACTTCATCATTGATAGAGGTAGTCAGAAGAACCTCATCTCAGTAGAGGTTGTCAAGCGGCTAGCCCTGATGATGACCCCACATCCACAACCTACACCATTGGATGGCTCTGCCAAGGAAGCGATCTCCGCATCAACCAACTGTGTCGAATGTTGTACACAATCAAGCCCTTCAAAGACAAGGTATTCTGTGATGTTTCTCCTCTCGAAGTTTGTGATGTTATTTTGGGACAACTTTATTTATGGAAATGTCATGTTGTACATGAGTCTAGGCCTCATAGTTTTATTATTACTTTGAACAGAAAATTGTACAGGATACCCGAGGCATTCCCACCTAGTGTTATTTCCTTGATCTTTGATAAGAAATGCAGGAAGGTCATCTCTCAGACGGGGAAGTTTGTCTTCTTTGTGATTCACTCTCATAATAAGAGAAATATCATAGCCACATTGAGGGTCTCTATGACCGACCTCTCCAAACAAAAGAAGAAAGTAGATAAGGTTGTGGAAGAATACTTAGATATCTTATCCTCACCTACTGGGGTACCTCTGAACTGTCAATTCAAGCATCCTATCGATCGGACCCTTGACACAACGTTTCCCAATGGGACAGTCTATCGTCGCTCTCTGTTAGAGAATGAGGATATCAAGCGACAGATCCAAGAACTTCTCCACAAGGGGCACATCCATCCCAGCTCATCACCTTGCGGGAGCCCAATCATGATGGTACAAAAGAAATATGGAACCTGACGACTCTACATTGATTACCGGGCTCTGAATAAAATCATAGTCACAAAACCAGTACCCGATTCCCTGAATCGATGACCTCCTTGGTAAACTCACAGGGGAAAAATACTTCAATAAGATTGAACTGAAGTCTAGCTACCACCAGGTCTCGATAGAACAAACAAATGTATTGAAAACTGCCTTCAAGCCAAAGGAAGGCCTTTTTGAATGGTTGGTCATACCCTTTGGATTGAAAAATGCTCCAGCCACTTTCATGAGGATGATGGATGATATCCTGTGACTATTCACCAATACTTTTGTAGTGGTGTATTTGGATGACATTCTCATTTACAGTAAGACTTGGGCCGAACACTTGCAGCATATTCAACAGGTTCTGCACACACTGCGACAACACAAGCTATATGACAACTTGGAAAAATTCTCCTTTGGCATGGATAGGATCCATTACCTGGGCTACATCGTTGATCAACATGGCATACATTTGGATCTAGCCAAGATCCAAGTCATCAGTGAATGGCCATCCCCAACCACACTCACTAAGGTTTGGAGCTTCTTGGGCCTTGCCAATTTATACCGCAGGTTCATGTTGGGATTATCCCATATTGCATGGGCCCTCAGCTAAATAACCAGTGGTGGTCGTAAAGATAAACTTTCATGGGGACGGTTCCAACAACAAGTGTTCCATGATTTGAAGTAGTGCTTATGCTTAGCCACAATACTTTCACTACCAGACCTGCAAAATCCCTTTGAGATCGAGACAGATGCTTCAGACTATGCGGTGGGCATCGTTCTCACTCAAGACGGCCCCCCCAAGGCCTATCATAGTGAGATAATATCATATGTTGTCTATAAGTACCCTACTTATGTCAAATAAATGTACTCCATTGTGAAAGTTTGACGCCATTGGAGACTGTTAGCACCATGATTTTCATAGCTAAGGTTATAGGTTTGTCAACAATTTTGTGAATTCATGCATGTTAGCACCCATATTGTTTTTATGCCTGGCATCATCTAACATCTCCAAGGGTCAGTTTTCAAAAGGAATGTTTTCATTTATTATTTCTATTTCCATTTGCAACTATGCGCTGCAAAATTTTCTACATGTTGTGCAGAGCGCTTTACCATGTAAAGGATTCTGTCACGCAGAGGATTTCATCGTGCAATGGATTTCATCATGTAGTGGGTTTTCATGAATGGGATGTTGTTGCACATAGGATGTTGTCACGTAGAGGATGTAATCACGCAGTGAATTTCATTGTGCAATGGGCTGTCACGTATGGGATGTTGTCACGCATTATATTTTTTTACGCAAAGGATGTTATCGCGCAGTGGATTTTCCTGCGCACAGGCTACAGGTCGCATTGCGAAAATGACTGGTTTAGTGGTCAACTTAAAGATCAATTTTTGACCAACTGGAGAGGAATTTTGAAAATACCCGAGACATTTTTTTCGAGGACAAACCAAATAATACAAACCTATCTCAAATTTTCAAACTGTGTCATGGATTGGGAGATTCGAAGGAATATTTGAGCCCTAGTTTTCATCTTTCATGATTTCCTGTCCAAGACATGTTTTTGCGACATGTATCCCGACCAGCTGGAGATGAATTTAAAGAAACCAAGAGAGTTTTTTATTTATAACGATCTTAACTACAATAAATCTCTCAGTTTATAAAAATGGATTTTTATCAGTGAGATACGATGTCATCTTTAATGCCTATTTTCCCAGTTTGTTACACATTCCGGTGTGTTTTTGCTGTAGGGTACTGTTGCGTAGCAGACTTGTTGTGCATGGATGACAGAGTGTCCAAAAATGCACATGATGAATCATAATGACCATATGGTCAAATTGTGATCATGATCAATGGTTGTAAGAAATATTTCGATTACAATTATGATTTGGAAAAGTCGGGTTTTATATTTTTAGTGAATCCATTGAAGTTATTGTTCTCTTTAAAAGAAAACAGATCCATGATTCTAGGAGGAAGTAGTTTGACCCTAGCATCCAAGGGTGACATTATATTTCTATATATGGGTAACATTTTCATGTAAACAGGGTTGGTTGGAAAAATTTTGTAGACAATAGCTATTGTATGTGAATCTGAGTTTTGACCGGAATTTAATGCAAGGGTCTTGTAACTCGACGAAATGATTCTAGTTGTAACAGTTGGATGTATTGTTCTTATTTATTTGTGTATGTTATTTCCTGTTATATTTATTTCATATCTCTTTCTGTCTATTTCAAAACGAGTTATTGAACCTGCGGATTCGTTGTACAATGCCACTTGTTCGCGCCACTTAGACAAAACATTTTCTTCTAAAGCTAACTCTGAATTCACCCACAGCAACGCTCTGAGTTACTTCCTGTATTTTCTCCTGCCACACATTATGGTTTTACTCTAAAGGTTGTTTCTCGCCTAGCCTTATCCTCTTAAGTTCATTCACTGATCCATTTGTCCCATCTTTCCTCAGACCGGACCCATAGCCCAAGTCTTACTTTCTTGAGCCAATATAACCAGAACCTATTATATCATAGGTGTTAAATATATCCATTTCTTTCAAAGACATATCCTACACAGAGACCGCGCCTTCCGAGAGATCCCTCTCCATATCCTAAAGGCTAGTTTCGAGTCTCAAAGTAGGTTGAAAAAGTTACCTTCGTCATCTATTTATTAGCTGAACAGATTTATGGAGTGCTAACATTTTGGCGTCATTATCAGGGAAGGAATTGAATGAAACATTCCCTGTGAAGAACGACATTGTTTCAGTTCTAAGGTCTGAGAGTAGCAGACACTTAGGCACATATTTGTTGTATTTATGCTCTAGCGACTCCACAGATCAGAAAATCATTTGAAGGTGATTCCACAGGCAGAAGAATCCAGAGATAAAGTTTTCATGGCAACTCCAATCAAGATTCGAATTTGATTCAAGGACTCCACTAGAGAATGAGACCCGTGGATAGAGATATGGAAGAGCAGTATCGAAAAATCAAGTACTCGAGTTTGAGTGTAGTTCAAGAAGTACTTTTTCCTTTTTATCAATATCTTCTTGTCCTTTCCTGAGTTTTTCAAGAGAATATTTCTTCACTTACTTCATTCAAATGAAGCCCATAGATCTACCCTTCTATATCCTTCATTGCAAACTGTAGGTATACCTCCTTCTTGTATAGCCGATATTCACCAAGATCCTTCCTCTGAACCATATGATGTTTATGATCATTCTTGTGAGATTAATGAAACCAAAGTTGAGCTTGTACCTTATGTTCTTAATCATGTACCCTCCAAGATTCAAGAAAGATATAGTCCTCTTAAATTTCCTTCCATCCTTCATGACTTTCCTCTGAAACATTATAAGTACCTTCCTAGGTTCAATGGAGAGCTTGATGGACATTCAACTAAAAAACATATTCAAATATTTGAGCATTTTATAGATCTTTTTGAGATTGAACATGATGATGTGGCCATGAGGGCCTTTTCTCAGTCCTTACAAGGAGATGCCAAAGCATGGTTCAGACATTTTCATCCTCAATCGTTTAGCTCGTGGGATGAATTGAGGGAAGCTTTTCGTAGATTTTGGGGTGAGAGAAAGTCATGGGATCTATTCCTTTTAGAGTTATATTCCATGAGAAGAATGAAAGATGAAACCATCTCAAATTTAAGTAGGAGGTTTGATAGTCTTTATTGTAAACTACCTAAATAATTCCAACCTCCTGAAACTGTTTCCATGCTCCATTATGTAACATCCTTTGAATCAAACTTATCTTTTCTTATGATGGAGAGGAAGTTTATGTCTTTGTTGCAGATGTTCAACAATGCTCAAGAAGTTGCAGACAACATTCAAGCATGTAAGGAGCTACAAAATCTGATTTTGGATAAGAAATTGAAAGCTGAGGAACCAAAGACTGTCCATAATATGCAGGAGGTTGATTGTGTCATAAGTTTTCTTGAAGGATTTCATGAGGATGTGTTTCCAAAGAATGATGATCAGTTTGAAGAACAAGTCGTTGCCTCAATTTTCATGTTTGATGACATTACAGAGGCTTTTGGTGAACCCAGGTATGATGGGTACAATGATTCTTATGAGTTTGACTCTTCAGAACAAGCGGTTGCACTTTCTGAATCTGAAAATGATTGTTTTCAGCAACCCAAATAAATTGGCAAATGTGAATATGACAATAGTGAAGAAAATGAAGAAAGTTTTGAATTAGAGGAAAGAACTTTGTCATTGTGTTTTGCATCTTTCAAATCACTGAAGAAAAATATTTATAATGTTTCAAATCATAAATCCTCCAGGCATGATGTTGAATATGAAGAAAGCAATGGACTTGCAAATGAAAGTTATCTTCCATTATGTATTTCTTCCTTTGAATTGTTGAAAGAAAGTCATGAGATAACAGAGGAAGCAGAGAAGTCCGACTGCATTCATAGTGACACTGTTTTACATGAGCAAATTGTTATCATTGAGGAAGAACAACAACCTTCTCATACCTTTAATTACCCTGTTGATGATTACATGGAAAGGTATATCAGTTCAATTTGCATCCTGTGATCAACTATCATCTTGGAAATAAATATGTTGGTCAATCAACGTCAGCGTTAGATATGCATGGCTTGCCACCATGGGTTTCATTTTAGCCAACACTGTCTTCTAAGTCAGAAGATTGTTACTACCATCAATCTCAATAGATTTTTCATCCTCTTTGTGGTGATCAACAGGTTTAATTGCATGAAAACAAGGATGCAGTGGAAGGGGTGAAACATGATTTTTGTTTTATGTGTGTTATGGAGGATCCATTTCTAGTTTTGTTGGTGGCAAAAAACAATCTCAATGTTTTTTATTTTTTGAGATTTGAATTTATTGATAAATTTTTGAATGACTTATCAATAAACAGGCTTTGGAGAAAGCATGTGCAAAGAAAACAAAAAGTGGATAAAGTTCTTGCATGTTTGCATTGGCATTTTGATTTCACTTGATTGACATCTTTTTCAACAGTTAGGGTAGGTTGGAGTGAAAATAAGCTTGATACTACGAGAATTTATTTTAGTAATATACAGTTTTCATTTTCATCTTAGTTTAAGATTTTAGTTTGGAGCATATACAGTTTTGGGTTTTCAGCAGATGCAGGCTACAAGTTACAGTTGGAAAGTTGAGTTTGGGAGAATCCCAATGGATTGGCACCTGGTCTACTGTTCTTTGCTACCTCACAGGGAGGATAGCATCCCCATTGGAGCCATTTGTTAGCACCATGATTTTCATAGCTAAGGCTATAGGGTTTTCAACAATTTTGCAAAGTCATGCATGTTAGCACCCATATTGTTTTTATGCCTAGAATCATCTAACATCTCCAAGGGTCAGTTTTCAAAAGGAAAGTTTTCATTTATTATTTCCATTTTCATTTGCAACTGTGTGCTGCAAAATTTTCTATGCGCTACACATAGTGCTTTACCATGCAAAGGATTCTATCGCACAGTGGATTTTCGTCGCACAGAGGATTTCGTCGTGCAGTGGATTTCGTCGCATAGTGGATTTCATCACGTAGTGGGTTGTCACGCATGGGATGTTTTCGCACATAGAGTGTTGTCATGCAAAGGATGTAATCGCGTAGTGGATTTCATCGCACAGTGGGCTGTCGCGCATGGGATGTTGTTGCGCATAGGATTTTTTTGTGCAGAGGATGTCATCGCGTAGTGGATTTCGTTGCGCAATGGATTTTCTTGCACATAGGCTACAAGTCACACTATTAAAATGACTGGTTTAGTGGTCAAATTCAAGATCAATTTATGACAAACTGGACAGAAATTTTGAAAATCCCTGAGATTGTTTTGTCGAGAACAAACCAATTAATACAAACCTCTCTCATATTTTTAAACTGTGTCATGGATTGGGATATTCGAAGGAATCTTTGAGCCCTATTTTTCATCTTTCATGATTTCATTTCCGAGACATGTTTTTTCGATGCATATACCAGCCAACTGGAGATGAAATTAAAGAAATCGAGAGAGGTATTTATTTATAACGAGATTATATAAAACAACCTATCTTATTTTCTACAAAATATTTTTTTATCAGTGAGATAGGATGTCATCTTTAACACCTATTTTCCCAGTTTGTTGCGCATTCCACTACGTTTTTGTTGTAGGTTACTATTGCATAGAAGACTTGTTGTGGAAGGATGACAACGTGTCCAAAAATGCACATGATGACTCATCACAACCATATGGTCGAATTTTTATCATGATCAATGATTGTAAAGAATATTTCCGTTAGGATTATGATTTGGCAAAGTTGGGTTTTCTATTTTTAGTGAATCCGTTGAAGTTATTGTTCTCTTTCAAAAAAAATAGATCCATAATCCTAGCAAGAAGTAGTTTGAACCTAGTATCCAAGGGTGACATTATATTTCTAAATATGGGGATAAATTTCATGTAAACAGGGTTGGTTGGAAAAATTTGGTAGACGATAGCTATTGTATGTGAATCTGATTTTTGACCGGAATTTAATGCAAAGGTCTTGTAACTTGATGAAAAGATTCTATTCGTAACAGTTGGATGTATTATTCTTAATTATTTGCGTATGTTCTTTCCTGTTATCTTTATTTCATATCTCTTTCTGTCTATTTAAAAACAAATTATCGAACCTGCAGATTCATTGTACAATGCCCCTTGTTCGTGCCACTTAGACAAAATGTTTTCTTCTAAAGATAACTCTGAATTTTCTCGTAGCTGTGCTCCGAGTTACTTTCTTTATTTTCTCCTGCCACACATTACGTTTTTACACTGAATTTTGTTGCTCTCTTAGCCTTATCCTCTCTAGTTTAGTCATTGATCCATTTGTCTTGTCTTTCCTCAAACCGACCCCATAGCCCAAGTATTACTTTCTTGCGCCAATATAACCAGAACCCATTATATCATAGGTGTTAAATATAGCCCCTGCTTTCAAAGCCATATCCTGCACAGAGACCACACCTTTTGAGAGAGCCCTGTCTAGATCCGAAAGGCTAGTTTCGGGTCTCAAAGTCGGTTGAAAAAGTTACCTCCATCCTTTGTTTATCAGCTGAAAAGATTTACAGAGTGCTAACAGAGACATTACATTATTTAGAAGGAGACAATCATCCACATTGATCATAAGATGTTGTAGTTCATGCAGACAAAAGGAAAATTGCAGAATGATTTCCCTCAAAACTGGTCCACATACTTGCAACAATTCCACCTCAACATAAAGTATAAAACAGGAAGCACCAATCATGTCATTGATTACCTCAGTAGACCTCCAGTCACGACACTCACCATGGTGCTAGACTCTTGTGGCCATGAGACCTCTGGATGTCCCTAACTCTATGAGACAGACCCAGACTTCACCACTACCTACCAAATGTTGGGTGCAAACGCAGTTGTCGATAATTTCCATCTTCAGGATGGGTTGTTTTGTCGTCTGGGCCATATTTGTGCTCCATCAAGTGAGCGAGCGAAGCTGATATGGGAATCCCAATATAGTTGGGTGGCAGGATACTTCGGTGTCGAAAATACAGTGGCAATGCTACAAAAAAAATTCTACTGGCCGAAAATTTGACAGGAGGTCAACAAGTATATAAGGTCTTGCACTGTCTGCATTATTGCCAAACCGACCACTAAGAAATAGGGCATGTACACCCCTCTTCCTACTTTTGACAGGCCATGGGAATCCATCTCAATGGAGTACATGTCGGGCTTCCCATCCACCAAGAGGGGAAATGACTGTGTTTTTTTTGTTGTTGATCTCTTTTCTAAGATGGTGATTTTGATTTCCTGCAAGAGGAACATCACAATAGAGGCTACTGCCAAGCTCTTCCTTGAACGAGTCTGGGTACATTTTTGAATCCCACAAACCATTGTCTCATATCAGGACAACCGATTTGTTAGCACATTCTAGTTGATCCTTTAGTCACTGCTGGAAACAAAGCTCACCAAATCCATAGCCTTCCACCCCTAGACAGATGGCCAAACCGAGGTCGTAAATCAAATGATTGTGCATATCCTTTGCATGTACAATTCAAAGCACCCTCGCACCTAGGATGAGAACCTTCCCTATGTACAACATCGCTACAACTGAGCCCTGCATAGCTCAACCAGCCACAGCCCCTTTCAGGTGGGGTTGGGATTCCAACCATTGGGTCCCATAGATTTTGCACTTCCCCTTGCGATCACCTCAACCGACTCATCTCCTCCTCCAACTAAAGATGACAAAGCCACTCGGTTCATTAAGTGGATCCAACACATCTTCCAACAGTTTCAGGATATCCTACAGAAGTCCAATGACAAGTACAAGCAGTTCCATGATCAACATCGGGTTCCACATATGTTTTAAGTGGGCGACAAATTTTGGTTGCACTTGTATAAAGAACTCATTACAGGACCCCATCAAAAGCTTCACCCACTCCATTATGGGTCATACACCATCACCATGGCCATTGGGCATAATTATTTTGAGCTCAACATTCCTCCTTTCCTTGGCATGCACCCAGTGTTCAATGTGGATATCCTTTGCCCTTATTTCCCACCATTATTGGACACCTTCGACATAGCAGAACAACTGAAACCAATAGATATCAACCCCAACTGCATACAAAAGGAACCCGATGATCATATTGTGGACACATAGATGAAGTGCACTTGACAGCAAAGGATCCAGCTTTATCGAGTCGTCAAAGCAGGGCAACTCCTACACCAAGGCAAGTGGCTCACTCGGGGCCAAATTCAACAAAAAAATCCTCATTTGATGGGGGAAATCAATGCAATGGATACCATTTATTCCTAAGGAGGGAGGATTTATGCAGGTTGATATCAGTGGCCACCCACCTTTTCCAACTGGCTCAAAACAGTTTTTTGGCAATTTTAGCAATTTACTATTTTTGGCAGTTTTAAGTTTTAGGGCTATTTTGAGGGCCTAAATGAAGGTTTTTAGGGATATAAATTCTCATTAATAGTTGAATACATGATTGATCCCCCAACATTATTCTCCTCTACAATACCTTTTCAACGGTCTATCATACGCCTAAAACAAAGATCGTATGCAAAATTTACGACCCTTAGAAGTTGATGCACTAACTTACCCAGACATCGCCCACATGACTTTTGGTGCTTCATCTCCTAGGGTTAGGTTTTTGGATGTATAGGGTTTTTTCCATTCCTATTTATTGAAAAAAGGCCTTCAGAGCCTCATTGTAATTATATTCTTGTGAATGAGCACAACCATCACATATCTTCTTAGAGATAAGCCACCACCATTCCAGGAAGCTTGTTTCCTCTGCATTTTACAGTTTCAAATTATTTCCTTATTGAATAGAAAAGTAATTTTACTATATCTCTATTATTTTTTGTTAAGCACCTGTTAATAATCTATAGTCATTTCGTTATGCTCATAAAATATGGATCAAACACCACCATGTCGAGACATAAGATCCACCCACCTCTTCATCCATGGATACTGTGGAGAAGGGATACCCCACTCCACCTGTAGACGTAGGACAAGAACCCTCTCCAGAAAGAAGGATACCAAAATGGACCCATATCCAAATTGCTTCAACCGACCATTTCGACACTTTGTAATTTATTTCTTCATTCTTTTCAGGACCCCCTCACACCAGTTGAAGACTCTGGGTTCCATGCACTCTATCGGGTACTGAAAATGGATCTACAAAGACATATGGGTAGATGCACTCCCTGCCATGCGATTAATAGTGTAAAGGATGGTCCATAACAGTAGATCTCAGACATCTATGATGGCTACTTTGCCACTGTGTTTTTCGGTACCAGGCACAGAATGGTGGCGAACGTAGTAATCCATAGTTTCACTAATCTAGTTCGATATTGGTGGCCACCCACCTTTTCCAACTAGCTCAAAACAACTTTCTGGAAATTTTGGTAATTTACTATTTTTAGCAGTTTTTCGGGTCCTGAACTTCCAAAGCCGTTTTGAGGCCCTAAATGACGTTTTTTTGGGTATCTACCGGTTGGAAAATTTCATCATGAAATTTTCATCAATAGTTGTATTCCTCAGATAGATCTTTCCAACGGACTATCATGCACCTAAAACGGATATTGTATGCAAACATTAGGACCTCGAGAAGTTGATGTACTGACATACCCAAATGGGGCCACATGACTTTTGGCACTTCATCTCCTAGGGTTAGGTTTTTAGATGTCTAGGGTTTTGACACTCTTGTTTATTGTAAAAAGGCCTTCAAAGCCTCATTGTAATCATATTCTTGAGAATGCGAGTACTCGTCACATCTATTCTTAGAGATAAGCTTCCACCATTCTAATGAGTCTTTCACTCTGTATTTTTACAGTGTCTGTACGTTTATTTCATTAATAGAAATTGTGTATTATTGTATCTCTGTTTTTATGGTTACATCTCTTATACATTTCTGTTATATTATTGGATATCTGCAATATCTTTGTGCATTTATTTATTACATCTCCGCTCTCATTTTGTGTCAAAAATAATATGGATCAGTGGTATTAGAGCAGGTTTCTCTTGATCATTTTTCAGTGCATGTCCCCGACGAGGTCCAAGTATAGCAAGTTGGGTATCAAGCTTGTCTCTCTTGAATAAAATCACTCTCGCATACCTAAGAAACCTTCCATGGTAGAAGAAAAGAAAAATGATGGAGCAGATGATTCTATCAATCTGTTGCTTGAGCAATCTCTCACACAATAGAGGAACGAAATGATGGAGAATTTTTCCCAAATCCTTCAACGCCTGCCAATAGAAACAGACGCATCTTCATCAAACAACCACTTTGGAAGAACCTCTCCTTTCAAGGTACAGGTTAATTTTGATATTCCCGTATTCGAAGGTCAGATATATGTGGATGCCATAGACAAATGGTTAAATCTGTTAGAAGGTTATTTCTCTGTTCATAATTTTTTCGGCAGGGAAAAGATCACCTTCGCACTCCTTAAATCTCTCCCCCATGTCAAACATTGGTGGGAAACTTACTGGGAGAAAATTTCCACAGAGGAGTCTGGAATATATGGGTTTGAGCCCACTTGGGATATTTTTGTGGATGTGGTAAAGGAACAATATTACCCTGTTGGAAACTATGAGGACCAATACATGAGATGGACCACACTGTGGTAAGAGAGGGGCCAAGAATTTATGGATTTCACCAATACCTTCCATACCTTATGCACCAAGATGGGTATCAAAGACACTGAACGACATTTGGTTTTGAAATACCGTGGGGCTCTACACAGATACATCCAAACTAAAATGGATTTTCTGGCCATCTCATCAATCGATGTTGTGTATCGATCTTCTTTTAAAATTGAGCACAAATTTAAGAACTAGAACAAACAAGAGTTCAGATCTGCAAATCTGCAACAACCAAAGTATGACAAAGACAACCCTAATAAACACTCTCTCGAAAACCAGTCCAAGACACAAAAAAAGAAGGGTCACGGGAAGACAAAGAAGGACACTGGAAAATGGTGTGATTTCCACAAAATCCCCTAGCACAACACTGATGAGTGTCGCTCAAAACAGTCGATGGTGGCCGAGATCAAAGACAAGGAGCCGAACCCTGATTCAAAATCTGATTTTGAAAATACTGGTAAAAGACAGATCATTGACACTGGCCTTGCTCATATTGTTGCGACCATGACAATTCAACCAGAAGAAACAAAAGATCCTGAAGAGGGGGGGCACCTTTTTCATTCACATATGTGGGTGAAGGGGACCCCACTTCATTTTATTGTTGATAGCGAAATCCAAAAAAACCTCATCTCTGCAGAGGTCGTCAAATAGTTGGGATTGTCCAAAACAACACACCCGCAACCATACAACATCAGGTGGCTTCTCCAAGGATGTGATCTTCGTGTCAACTAGCAGTGTTGATTGTCATACGACATCCAGCCCTTCAAGGATGAGGTATTATCCGATGGTACCCCAATGGATTTTTGTGATGTTCTCTTGGGCCAACCATATATGTGGAAACGCCATGTTTTTATGAGTCTCGACCCCATAGTGTCAATGTTACTTTGGGGGGTCATCTCTACATAATACCAGAGGTAGTTCCAACTATTGTCCCACCTAAACAGTGTTGGAAGGTAGTATCTCATACTACAAAATTAAGCTTCTTCACAATCTATTCAAAGGGTGAATAGAAGGATACTGCAACCACTACAGCCATGGCCCAAGCACCTTCTATCCAAGAGAAGTAGGTCGACAAGATTACAACAAGGTGTAAATATTCCTTCTGCACACAGGAACCTCATGTAGTCATACTAGTTAAAAAGGTCGAACCCTTCCAACCACATGTTCGTGACAAAATTCAACAAGCTAACCAACGTAACTTACCCAACAAGGAAAGAAACTCATCAAGGCACTCAATGAAATGGAGACCATTTCTTCCTAAGGAGGGAGGATTGATCTAGGTGGATATCGGTGGCCACCCACCTTTTCCAGCTAGCTCAAAACAACTTTATGGAAATTTTGGTAATTTAGTATTTTTAACAGTTTTTCGAGTCCTGAACTTCCAGAGCCATTTTGAGGCCCTAAACGACGTTTTTTTGGGTATCTACCGATCAAAGTATTTCATTATGAAATTTTCATCAACAATTGTAGTCCTTGGATATATCTTTCCAACAATCCATTGTGAGCCTAAAACAAAGATCGTATGCCAAAGTTACGACCCTGGGAAGTTGATGTACTGACTTACCCAAATGGGGCCGACTTAACTTTTGGCGCTTCATCTCCTAGGGTTAGGTTTTTGGACATCTAGGGTTTTGACACTCCTATTTATTGTAAAAATTCCTTCACGGCCTCATTGTAATCATCTTGTTGCAAATGCAAGTAGCCATCACATCTCTTCTCAAAGATAAGTTGCCACCATTCTAGCGAGTCTTTCACTCTGGATTTTTACAGTCTCTGTACATTTCTTTCATTAATAGAAATCATGTATTACTATATCTTTGTGTTTATGGTTTCATATATAATACATTTATGTTATATTATTGGATATCCGTGACATCTCTGTGAATTTCTTTATTACATCCCTGCTCTCATTTCATGCTGAAAATAATCTGGATCATTCACCTCCACCCCTGTTGCCTATGAGCAATACCCGTGAACCACGGTGAGACAGACCAGTCAGGAAATAGATATCCTCTATATCTATTGTGAGTGTGTGGTCACCCACGTGAAATGCATGTTCGTTCACATCCCACATGTGAACCAAATACTCTAGTAGCCTCAACTGGGCTCTCATGCCCCGAATCCTGAAAAAATTTAGTAACCCACATTGCCTTAGATCCATAACTATCCCTGAGTCATTCCCGATGAAATAATCATCTTATTCATTCTCTCTCTCACACCACTCGAGCATATTGACCAAGGAAAGCCTGCTAAGGAACAATGAAAGAATATCAGAAACATAAAAATTCTTTCCTGGGGGTTTTTCTAGTTAGGTTTATCGTTTTAAATTTTTGGTTACGGTCATCAAAGGGCTACGCATTCACGCCAAGAGACATCATTGCACCCTTCCTATAGGGTCACATGTAAAGATTAAATATCTTCGTAGTTCATGATATAGGTCACCTGCGACGATCTCAATGCGCCGATAGTCCCAAAAAATTGACCCAACACACAAATTTAACTAATAAAAAAAAATTGAAACCATGAAAATATGAAGAAGAAGAAGATTACATGTTTGACGCAGACGGTCTAAAAATTATCCACCACACACTCCGCAATCGACAGTTGAAATTCAGGGAGAAAAAGGGCTTTGGAGCACTATTTGGGTAAATTTGCCAATGAAATGGTAAAATGGTGTTCTGGGCCCATTTCAATGTTTTTTACCACCTTGTATTTGCAAAATTATATTATTTTTATATTTTATCCATGCCCCAAAGTCTTAACAACTTGACAAAGTGTTGAATTTTGCAAATTAAAAGGTCTAGAGATGAGACGTTGGAACAAGGGTCCACACCTTTTTTATTTGTTTTTGCATATTTTTCATATGTACAAATCCTTTTAGGGTTTTTCAGGAAGAAATCTGAGCAGAGTCTTAATTATTTCTCACGCTCCTGAAACCATGAGAATTTAATCAAGTAGTCTTTTGTCATTTTTTCGAACTCACTTTGGTAATACAAAAAATGAAACCTATGGAGTATCCTTTAAGCTCTTTTCATGCTCCCTAAACATGAAAAGATGGCCGAGCGACCTTGTTCTTTTCACGCTCATAAAAGTATTTAAAGAAAATTTCTGAGGAGAGGTAGGTTATCTCTTTTTCAGTCTCGTCAGACTAACTTATGAAAAAGGACCTGATGGAGTTCTCTTTAAGTGTTTTTCAGACTCTCTAAAATTGAAAAACCCCTGAGTTTTCTTTCTTTGGACTCATTAAACAAACATCAAAAGACCCATATGGGATCGAACCACTCCTTCTTAGGGTTAGTTAAACATAATTCGAGGGACTCATGTGAAGGATGAGATTACATCTACAATCATATGTTATCCTCCTCAATCTTTCATAAAAATAAAGGGTTACTCGCCACAAATGGTGGGGGGGAATTGGGAAAGAAATGTGTCTCTGTATTTGTGTTAGTGGTAGTAATAGTCACTATTGAACATGACACCCCCCTTCATCATTGTATCTAGGTTGGGAAATCCATTTTCCTCTCGTTTGACTATCCACAAGTTCATATTTTGGGTCCTCCTTGATTCAATGCTGCCAAGAAAACTGTCATGTCATTCATATGTTCAAGAAATTCCAACCTAAACAAGCCTTCTATCAAGTCGGCCATCTACAATTATAAATTTTCTACCATGTTGGCCTTCCCTGTGTCAGTTCTGAATAACTTCATACCCTGATCTACTTCAAATTTGTTACATATTTTGTGTCATTGATTGGGGATACATCAAGGCCCCCATATGATGATTATTTTCCAATCGACTTCATCTCATTATCCAAGAACAAAACTTATAAATCGTTTAGTACCTTAGAGCCTGCATGCCTCAGTGGAAAATTTCTTCTCTTTCAACAGTGGGTTCACATCATCGACCCCTGATTGGAAGATTCCATTGAGTGTTCAAATTCAACTCATTTATTCACATTCGTTGGATTGTAATAGGGTACCTCAGGAGTCATTTACATCATTGGTGATTTCCCTCACACTTGTTAACGGTTTTCATTAATGATCGGTAATCAAGTGGTTTCTACCATGTTCGACCTCGACACCTATAACCACATGGATAGATTTGTACTTAGAGACAATGGAAATGAAGACCCTGGATCTTATCATTTTGGTGAAGGTTTCAATAGAGTATTCATAATTTTGTACTGACACATAGATCCACTATGTATGTCTCATGGCTATGTCCAAATTTGAATTCTTTTGGAGCATTGATCCACAGTGTATTTCTAGTGGCTATGTTGAATCATGATGACATGGATCCATAGTATATGTTTAGTGGCGATGACTCACTTGACACTTACGATTAGAGGCACTTGTAGTCTGAGCATGGGAATGCCTACCTCATAAAATGGTATATTATTATGCAGATACTTGATTGTTTACAGGTTCTCGATCGATGCACTCCTTGTTTTCGACATACACAATCTACAAATTATTTCAGTTGTCACGAGTTCCAGCTTCATACTTTAGGGTGCATTCTATTACACATTATTTTGGTCACCTCAGTGATCAATTGACAACATGTGTTCATGTTCCTTGAAAATATTAAAAGAGACTTTCTCCATGAGAAAAGTGGTTTTCTTTCCTCTTTCAAAAACCATAACAAGGAAGGTCGTCGCACTCTGCTATATGCATGGGGTGTGAATATGCTTGATTGTCGCACTCTAACCTAAATTTGGACTGAGATTTCATCGCATGCTTCTTGTGCATAGGGTGTGACGATGCTTGAGGCATAAGAAAACTCAAATTTCAATAATGTTCTAGAAGGGAATATTCTAGAAGATGAGTTGGCCTTCGATCAGTTTGGATCTTACTCGCTTCTCTGATTTAGTGGGATCATCCTAATATCCTCATCCATCTCTCATTCACACTATATAAAGATGGATATTCCATGGAAAAGGCAAAGGTTGAATAGGATAACATTGGCATGGAGAGTTCTACTTCAAATTATGCTTAAGAGCTTTTCTTTAGTTCTTCAAGTCAGATTTTGGATCTTCTTCATTCAAGGCATTGGAAAAAAGTTGTGTGTGTTGAATCAAGGATACATTTAAAGGGGACCTTGCAACATCAAGGCATGGGTTGTATTCTCCACTTTCCATTTAATTTAATAAAACAATAGATTTTTTCCCTATAAAAGCATCTCGACTTCTATTGTATAATTCCTTGATCTTATACATAGGCTTCATTAGAATATATATATATCTTTTTTTTTCCCTCTTTGTTGGTTTTTGATTCTTAGACAGGCTTACTATTCTTCAAACCTAAGGAAGGAGCTACAAGGATGAAACTAGAGAGGATCAAGCGTAGTTTAAAAGGTATGTCACTTGTACCTCACAAAAATAGTTTATATGACAATGAAGTTTAAGGCGAAGTATGCATTCTGTTTTATTTTGTTCTAGTTTCCTGTGGAAGTTAGGGAGATCTGTTTGTGTCCGCACTTACTGATTAGTCTGATAACACTAGTGCGGTGTATTTTTTGTAAATTTATAATTATAATATTATATTTCTTTTAAATTATGAAAGTCAATATATCTTTGAAATTACAATGTCTTTTATAGATCGTAGATATCGGTATCCTCTAGTGCGATGTATAACTGTAGTATTCTAGTTATAAAATAGTATGCAGAACATAAATAATTAGGTAGAAATGGCATAGAAACAATGATATAACCAGGACAATACCACAATACCACCATAATAATTTCATAATAACACCAAAAAGAGCACTTTGATTACTGAGAGCAATGTTCACTTGCCTCTTCGAGGGGACAACCTCCAACATAGCAGACCTCTATTAAAATAATATCTAAGATAGAACTTATCATACCCTCTAATTCTATTTATTCTAAATCAATCTATCCAAAAGAACCATCTAGAGGAAGATCCTTCTAGAAGTGGAATCTTTTATTAGGTCTTCTTACATTTGATTTTTTCTTCCTTCTTTCTAGGCCTTATTAATATTGGACTTTATTACATAGAAGTATATTATTCTACCTACATGAGGGGTTAGGGAGGTTAGGTCACTAACATTCCCTCCCTCTTGAAGAACAACCTTGTCCTCAAGGATTCATATGAGGTAATTGTTGTAGAATCGTGGTCGGCTCCCAGGTGGCATCTTCTGGAGGTGTATCTTTCCATTGGAATAACACTTCCTGGATGGTGAGCTGATGAAGATGACACTCTCTCTGGGACAATACTTCTTTTGTATGAAACCATATGGAACCTTCTTCATCCAACTCAGGAAGTCTAGTTTGAGTTTGGCACTTAGTTCCAATCACCTTCTTTAAGGAGGAAACATGAAAAAAAGGATGGAGATTTGACTGACTGTGTAGAGCTAAATGATAGGCCACTAACCCCACATGCTTGAGCACTGTATAAGCACCATAAAATTTGGGCGCAAGTTCTTGACAGTGTTTATATTTGAGTGAATTCTACTTATAAGGTTGTATTCGAATAAATACCTGGTCCTCTTCAACAAAATGGCGTTCTGGATTACCTTGATTTGCTTGTTGCTTCATGTGATTCTGAGCCATGACCAAATTGTCTTTGAGGGCATGAAGAATATCCTCCCAGACTATAAGAGTGGTATCAACCTCTTGAACCTTTGAGACCCCTGACATATAGGAAAGAGTTGATGGGGGATTTTGGCCATAAACCACTTCAAAAGGAGTCATGCGAATATTTGTATGGTAAGGTCTATTGTACCACCATTCAACTAGGGGTAACCATTGAGCCCACTGATGTTTCCTCTCAGATGAAAAACATCTTAAATATGTTTCCAAACACTTGTTGAAAAATTCAGTTTGGCCATCCATCTAGGGGTGATTGGTAGTGCTGAGATGAAATTGGGTGCCCTATAGCTTGAACAACTCTTTACAAAAATTGTTCGTGAAAGTGGGGTCTCTGTTAGAGACAATAGAATTAGGAATGACATGAAGCTTGAAGATATTATCCATGAATATTTGAGCCACTGTGGAAGTTGTGAATGGGTGTTGAAGAGAACAAAAATGAGCATATTTGGAGAGACTATCGACAACCACCATGATGACTGACTTATTGCCCAATTTAGGTAATCCTACAATGAAGTCCATAGAAATATCTCACTAAATAGTAGGGGGAATCAGAATCAGTTGGTCTGTGCCTGGAGATTTGATTGTTTCTCCCTTTTTTCATTGACAAACCTCACAGTCATCCACAAAGATGCAGACATCTTATTTCATACCTTCCCCAAAAAAAGAACGTTTGACCTGTTCATAGGTTTTAGTAAATCCTGAATGCCCTGTTGTGGGTGAGGCATGAATTTCAGAAAGAAATATGGATTTAAGTTGGGATTTATTGCATAAATACAAATGGCCTTTATAGCGAAGCTATTCATTATGCCAAGAGTACCCTGGAGAAACTGAATAATTTTGTTGCAATTGTTGGAGCAGGCTAGAAATTTTGGGGTCTTGCAACCATTCCCGTTGAACATCTTGGAGACAATCTGGTATAGTGAAAGAGAGGGAGAAAAGGGACCCATCTTCTTCATATTTCCTAGAAAGAGAGTTAGCCACTACATTTTCCTTTCCCTTCTTGTAAATGATCTCATATGAAATTTGGTGTTCCAAGAAATACTTGAGACTCTAATGATCATTTTTTATTTGGAATCATTGACCCAATAAATAAGGATTCTAGAGATCCACACCATGAAGAATAACTAGAATTTCATTTTCATAAATGGATTGGCCCAAATGTAACTCTAAAAGTTGTTTGCTAGTGAAGGCCAAGGGCCTTTGATATTACATGAGGATGGCTCCAATTCCTTTTACTGAAGCATCACATTCCAATATGAATGTCTTTGTGAAGTCTGGGATTTCTAGGATAGGGGTCGAGCACATAAATTCTTTTAAGGCTTCGAAGGCCTGATCCACAACTGAATACCAAGTGAAATAATTCTTTTTAAGGAAGGAAGTGAGAGGAGTTGAAATCTTTCCATAATTCTGAAAAAACTTCCTCTAATAGTCTGTTAAACCCAAAAAACCATGCAATATCTTAAGAGTTTTAGGGCGAGGCCAATATTTCATAGATTCAATTTTCTTAGGATCCACTCGGACACCATCCTTGACAAAAATATGACCCAGGTATTCCACTTTGGAGGCACCAAAGACACATTTATATTTTTTGAGGAAAAGTTGGTTCATATAGAGTAGATGGAGAACTTGATTCACATGGGAGAGATGGGATGACCAAGTTTTACTATAGATGAGAATATTATCAAATAAAACTAAGACAAAATGACGGAGAAAAGGACGAAATACATGATTCATAAGACTTTGGAAAGTTGAAGGAGCATTACATAATCCAAAGGGAATTACCAAGAATTCATAATGACCCTCATGATTGTGAAATGTTGTCTTGGGAATGTCTTTGTCTTTCATACGGATATGGTGGTAGCCATAACATAGATCCAATTTGGTGAAGTAATGAGCACCACTCAATTCATCCAAGAGGTCATCAATGACTGGAATGGGGAATTTGTCTTTTATTTTGAGTTTTTTAAGGGTGTGGAAATCAGGACACATGCGCCAAGTACCTTCTTTCTTGAGTAGAATGACCACAGGGGAATAATAGGGGCTAGTAATGGGTCGGATAACACTAGCTTCTAGTAATTCATGAACAATTTTCTCAATTTCATTCTTCTGGGAAAAGGGATCACGATAAGGCCAAACATTGGGAAGAAGATTGCCTAGGATGAGAGGGGTGGAATGATCATGGACTCCATGGGATGGAGGAAGTTCTTGGGGTGTTTTAAAAAAAACTTGGTGGTGGGAGAGGATAGATTTGAGGTCGGGATGCACAAAAGGTGTCTCAACAACATTAATAGAGTGGAGTTGGGCTATAATTCCTTAATGACCTTTTTTGAGGATATTTTCCATACGATGGGAACTGATTATATCAGGGGATACTGTTGTGATGCCTCATAACTTATACTGTTGTACCTCCTGATGTAATTGCATTGTTAAGACCATAAAATCCATGAGAATGGGGCCTAGAGTGTGTAACAATTCAACACCAAGAATAATGTCACAACCACCCATGTCTATAGAAAACATATGGATTTCAGGTGATACTAACCAATTTGGAGGCACACATTTTCACATTGTCCCCCACATTTCATGGAGCCACCATTGGCAATCATTATTTGAAAATTATTGATGGCACGGATGTAACAATTGACTTCTTGGGAAATGCGACGATGAATAAATTTATAGGTGCTACCATTGTCCACAAGGATGGTGACTTTCCTAATTTTTATGTAACCAATTAATTTGAGAGTCTGGGTAGTAGAAAATCCAGTGAGGGAATTAAGTGAAATCACTGGGTCAATATCAGGTGGGTCAGAGGGTGGGGTGAGGTCAGATGGTGGTGGTAGTTCCTCCACAGGTGGAACGACAATATATTCTTTAGAAATATCCTCAGTCATTACCATAAAAATATTTTTTTCCTTCCTCTTCTGCCAGGAAAAATATTTTTCATCACAATTATAACAAAGACCATTGAGTTGATGTTCAACCATTTGATCCCTGGTTAATTTCTTGATCTTAAGGGGAGTGGCAGGAGGGGAAGAATTTGTGGGTTTAGGGTGAGGAGGAAATGAGGGTTTGCGTGTCTGGGAGGAGACAATCTATTGGGATTCCTTGGCTCATTGAGTATATTCCAACCAATTATGGGGGTGTGTTGTGAGAACATGGGCATGAATTTCATATTTGAGGCCACATGTAAATCATTCCCTAAAGAAAACATATGAAATGCTCTTCGTTCTGAAAGCCAAGTGCTCAAATGAAACAATAAAGTATTCCACCATCCCAGACTTCTTTAACTTGGTCAAACATCCTAAATGGTGGGTGTCAGAGTCAAAGTGGTCATAAAGTTTGGCCACAAACTGTTTCCAAGCAAGATACCCTTAGCATGCCTTTTTTCACCATTGCCACCATTTCCAACGTTCCAGATCTAGATGGAGGACACCATAATGAAGCTTGGGTAAATCATTAGTAATGTCATGCAAAGAGAAATAATGTTCCATTTGGGTGACCCAATTGGTGGGATCCGATCCATCAAATTTGTTCACCTCAATTCTGGGAGGGTGGAGGTCTCTAGAAAAGTAGTTAGTATGAGGACCTTGGTAATGGGAAGAGTCATGGTCATCCTGATAAGAGGGTTGTTCAGAAGAGGAAGGGTTATGGGAACGAACCAAGAAGTATTCTTTGAGTTCTTTGATGTATGAATATTGTTCCTTGAGGATCACAATATCTGAATTGATTGTGCTAAGGTTCAAATTGATAGTCTTGATGTCTTCCTGGTTCTGGTGGTTTTTAGCAATCACGATATTGAGTTCTTGGGATCTGGTGGTATCCATTTTGGAAAATGGGCAGGAAAATGGTATAGGGGAAACAAAAGGGTTCTAGAGGGATGGTAGGAACATTGCATATAAGGGTGTCAAATGATAGGTACCACTTTGATCAAGCAGAAAAGGGGGATCCAATGGGATAGTGGCCAAATAAGGGTGTTGAGGAAGCGCTGGGTCCATGAAAACAAATTGTGTTAAGAATGATAGGTATCACCGGAACCAAAGAAAAGAGAGGAACCCCAGGGGATAGGTCCCAAATAAGTGTGCCGAAGAAGTTATACTCCGTCCTGAATAACTACAAAGATGAAATTCTCAAATGCTTAACATGAAGAAATGTGTAGTAATTTTGAAACCCAAATGCAAAAGACACAGTTGTGTGACAATAGACCTTGTCTGTTCTATTTTTATTTTCGTCCCAAGGGTTAGGGTATTCAAGGGTTCTACATAAAAGGTTTTTCCATGTGCCATAGATCTCTGATATATGTGCCAATTCCAACAGTATTACTTAACCCAATATCTCAGGGCACCAAGTAAGGAGGCAAGACTGTGCCCTTAGTTGTACTACCCGATTACCCAGGTACTAGAGAGTATCTTCTCGAGTGGTTTTCTCGGTGGCACTATAGAAATCAGGAGACCGATCGATTTATCTATGGAGGGCTTCAGGAGATCTAGGCCAATCCGTATACAGGTGATGTCTGATGCGCTAACACTCAAAGGGGTATGGACAGGGATTACAAGGGTGGCCAATAGATGTGCGATTAAGTACCACTTTTATTTTCTGCATGTATGAATCCCTGACCATTGGTTTATGTGTGTAACAACAAATCTTTGTATCTTTAAGACACTAGAATAGGTCTCTACCCTGAAAACAATTAACCCACGATTATCGGTCGATGAAGGTGCTATGATACCACTTGTAGTATTCCAGTTATAAAATAGTATGCATAACATAAATAATTATCTAGAAATGGAAGAGAAATAATGATATAACCATAAAAATAACACAATAGCACCAAAATAATACCAGAATAACACCAGAAAGAGAACTTTGATTACTGAGAGAAATGGTCACTTGCCTCTTTGAGGGGGAAACCTCTAGCAAA
The DNA here is from genome assembly GCA_009831015.1 of Picea engelmannii. Taxonomy (NCBI): domain Eukaryota; kingdom Viridiplantae; phylum Streptophyta; class Pinopsida; order Pinales; family Pinaceae; genus Picea; species Picea engelmannii. Next base: position 419,482 of record ML801870.1, on the reverse strand, counting down.
GAAGATATCTATTCCAATAATATCCAATACAAAACTTCTCATACCCTCTACTTCTATTTGTACTAAATCTATCTATCCAAAAGAACCATCTAGAGGAAGATCCTTCTAGAAGTGGAAGCTTCTATTAGGTATTCTTACATTTGATTTATTCTTCCTTATTTATAGGCCTTATTAATATTGGCCTTTATTAGATGGAATTATATTATTCTACCTATGTGAGGGGTTAGGGAGGTTAGGTCCCTAACAATAACTCATTTTATAAATGATTAAGATGACAAAAAGTTATAGCATAAATAAAAAGAGGTGTGTACTCTAGGATTTTGATATATGCGTAGACAAAAGTAGATTAAAAATAGTAAACAATATTAATTAAAAAAAACTAAATATTTGGAATCTACATAGATGACTCTATCTATGTCTATAGTTTTTTCAACAATTGATTCTTGTATCCTATAGAAAAATAACGTCAAAAACTAAGATATAGAGAGGTATTAAAAAAATGGACGTTTTTTATCTACTTGCGTACTGAACCACTAGGTTTGTCATCCCAAACCTAAATCCAAGGAAACAAATTCACCATACATGTATGCTAAAATTTTCAACCTCATCAAAAAAATTGAATTGAAAAGAACATGCACGCTTTCCTAAAGACCTTGCATGTTCCTAAAACATGCACGCATTATTGGGAACATGAACATGTGTGTGTTCCTATTAAAACTAAATGAACCTCTCTCTCTCCATATCTCTCCCCAACTCCCTCCCTCTCTCTATATTACTCTCTCTATCTAACATCTCTCTCCCTATCTCTCGCTCACACTCTCCCATGCCCCAACTGTTACACATGAAATTTGCACACCTAGGTACCTCACCCTAAGTGTCACAAGTGTCATATAAGTGTCTCATACAACTTGACACCATGGAATAACCTATGTCATAATCCCTAGTCAATGTGGAGGAGGGATATATTACATGAAGGCCAAAATACCAAGTGCACATGAATTATTATTAATATTCATTAAAAATAAATTAATTAAGTGTGAGAATCCACCTCACATTTGGTTTCCTATTTTTTAGGTAAGGTGGAGGATCTCATGGATGGTTGAAATATTTCCTCCTTAAAATACTTGAGAGATATTTCCTCCCTAAAATCCTTAAGAGATATTTTCTCCCTAAATATCATTCAGATCCCTTTTTAGTGGATGTGATCAGTGATCCTCTTTATGGTGGTTAAACCTCCAAATCCTATATAGTGAAGGATTTCCATGGAGAAGAGGATAGATGAGTTTAGAGATACCAAACCTATGGTATTGGGAGAAATATTTAGGATATCGAACCTATGATTTTGGGATCTTTGTGCAAGGGCTAGACAAGGAGGACTTGGGGAAGCTGCTGCAACTGCATCTACAGTCTATAAGTATTTATTTATGAGTTGTCATTAATATATAGCTTGGAATATTTACTTATAACCTATGTATCTTAACATATGTTTGTCTTATAGATGGATTTCATTGGACTAATCTTATAGAGTAGAGTAGGAGTTCTTTGTCTCGTTGTCCATTGCATTGTAGGTGTCAAACAGTGCTATGGAGCTCGTAGATCAAGCTATAGTTGGAGCAACGAGGACAAACTTCAGAATAAGGTGAATCACACTTTATTCCTTATCATTCTATTTCTGATTAGTTATTTATATTCAAATTAATGTTAGTGTCCATTTGCATGTTTTATGTCTTGGTATAGGGGTCTAGAATCCAAGAGGATATTCACCTGTCCGCAGGGGGATTTTCCTACAACAGAAATTGGCGACTCCACTGGGGATTGACATTGATTTTTATTTCCTTGGATTTTCCCCAACTTTTCCCACCTTTTAGATATTTTTTACTATTTGTTCATGATCCATTACCTTTCTCCCATCTTCACTAGCAATTTCACCAATTTCTGTGAATTTTGGGTGAGTGTTTTTTAATTTTTTGGCTCTTTTTTTGGATTTCTGGGAAGCGTAGCGCTCCCTTGTAGGCCATATCAGAGTGATTGTATCTAATAAATGCTCCCCTGTAGTGATTTATAGAGAACTATAATGCTCTGTGCCCTTGAGTTAGGGAGCGTTGATCTCCTTTTTTGAGGTTTTCTGCCTTTTTCTGCTGAGATGTTTGCATCCTATTTTGAAGAGGTCCTTTCTAGGGTTTTCACTTTGGTTTGTGAAGTTGTTTGGGTTGATATTTTTTACTTGCCACTTCCTATTGTCTTGATTGGAGCTTAAAAAAAATTCATAATTGTGAAATTTCCCTTTCTTAATTGGGTTGTTTGTCGGGACAGTTTGAGTGATTCCTCTTTCTCCCTGTTTTTTCTTGGATTCTTCTATGAATTTTCTTGTACTCCTTGAATGATTGTTGGTTGTTGAATCCTTCCTTGATTGATTTATTTTTAGAACAAGTTATCTCCTACTTTTTTTTCTTTCAATTCTCATTGCTTTCAGTGTGTGCTTTGTTTGAATCCCTTTTTGCTTCATGTATTTTGCATGAGCATCTGACTCTTTCTTTTAATTGAAGGTAGTGGAGAATTAAAGTATTTTCATTTACTTTATTTAAAAATTAGAATCAAGCAAAGAATATATTTGCATTCTTTCTTTTGGGTAGTGAAACTAGCTTGCATTTGAATTAGCAAAATTGCATGGTTTTTGGCATTTTTGGTCTTGAATTCATGTATTGGTGTACAATCTCTTTGGATAATTTCTTAAGGATTTTGATATTGATGAGTTCAATAAATTTTTGGTACATTGTGCATTTGAGAATGATAAACATTTTCTCCTTCTTGTAATATAACTTTGATCAAAGTGAAATATTTTCATTCTCATTTTTTTGCCTTGTTTAGAGTCGGTCAAAACAACATTTAGTCCATGCCATTTTCCTCTTGAGTAAACAATAGCCTTAAAATAAATTTATTATAAAAATTGATTAGACATTTTTGTATTTTCTAGTAGCAAACCTACATTAGATTAGGGTGTAGGGCTTTGGAATAGGTGTGAAAGATAACTTTCCAAAGATGTAAACAAACATAGTATGTTGTGATAGGGAGAGTTTAAATCCACTTGCTACATTTTGTCCTAGGAAGCCCTTCTAACACAAGGGTCAATCACGAGGTTTCATTAGGGATGGAAGATTTACTCACCCTTCTTTGTTGGTCTTAGTGTAGAGATTGTTCATATTATTGGGGTCACTTGAGAAGAAAATCTTGTGTAGACCTTGTCGAGACGATTTCAGGCTTAGATACCCTATCCTTGCACATGGATCAGACTATCGACTGCTTCCCCAGGCATCATTTTCGTAATTGGTAACCTTAGTAGCCTATATATTTAGGGTATTTACATGAGGTGATTGTGGAGGGGAAAGTCTTCACAATAACTGGAATGGACGTTGGCCAAACTCACTCGAGCTCCTTGGAGAGTATACCCATGATTATGTGTGGGAGCTTGCACCAGGGTGTAAGTTCATTAAGTAGGTCGTCAACGTAACTTTTCCACCCACTCTATATCACCCCCTTCTTATATTGTTCTCACGATAGTGGAATTCATCACCAACTAGTGTGTTCATTGTGAGAAGGTTTTGTTTGTTTCTTGCTTCCTATATTTTTAGCGTGTGTTGTTTATTTTCCCTAACAGACTCTAGTTTGGATCTGTGTTTAATGGCATCAGTTACTGGAACTACCAATGGATAAACCCGTGCTCTAGGGGAACCTTTTTTTTTCCTTCTTACAGAAATGTTGGTCCTCCTTACATCACTACTTTGAGCCTTCTAGGTCTCACAATTGGTTTACCGGTATGGTTGTATTCCACTCTGGTAATCTCGAATGCACCTAGTGCTTCAGATGTAATCACACCACCCACACATCAACCTCATGTCTAACTTTCTCCTTCTTCACTCATCAAGTCTCCTTCCCTTTCTCCTTATTCACCTAGTGAAATCTCTAAAGCGAGTAGTTAGGTTGATAAGAAGAAGAAGAAAAAGAACCAGAAAGGGAACAAGCCTCTAACTACATCAGATGTTGGATCCAAGCAACCGACTACTGTTAATCATACTGGGAGTATTCATGAGATCGATAAGACTACAGTGAATAATCTGAAACCCAAATTCCCTTGTAGTCTTTGTAATGCTGACTACTTTATGAGGGATTGACCTGGTCTTCCCAAGGTCTTAGCAATGTGGTCTTCCACATCACCAACCCCTGATAGACATGCTAGCGACACCCCATCAATTAGTGATGTTAAGGTTGGTAAGAAAAAGACAGCTACCAAATTTCCTTGCATGTTATGCGAAGGTGATCATTACTCTCACCTTTGTCCTCATATGAACAAGGCTTATTCTCTTTTGAAAAAACTTCAACTTCCAACTGGTTATCGTAATATTTCTCCCAACCCATAGTTAGTTGATTGACTAGTCAATCTGGTTCCATCCCCACTTAGTCTGGTTGATCAGGTGGTCAATCTCATTTCATCCTCGGTTGAACCACTTACCAAAGTAGTTGATCCAGTTCCGTCATCGGTCAACCCCACTCTTCATCTAAAGAGTGAACCCAAAGTGGTAGATATGGTTCCTCCATCGATCGATCCCACTATTCATCTAAAGAGTGCCAAAGTGGTCGATCTAGTTCCATCATTGGTCGATCCCACTACTCCTCTCAAGACTTCCAAAGTGGTCGCTCTGATTACATCATCAATTGATCCCACTCCTCCTCTCAAGAGTTCCAAATTGGTCGTTATGGTTCCACCTTCAGTCGATTCCACTCCTCCCTTGAAGAGTGCAACCAAAGTGGTAGATATGGTTCCACCACCAGTCAATCCCACTCCTCATTCAAAGAGTGAGGATTTCGCTGAGGTCTACCTCATTAATACTAATTCACCTAGACAAGGGGGCACTCCTTCTATCCCGATGGCACCCCATTCAAGTAATCAGATGATTTCTATTGATTGGAATCATTTGAAAGAACCCCATCTTCCTTATTACGTGCCTTTCCAAATCATTGTGAAGGTTTGTGATAGGAATATTACTAACACTGTAATAGAAGAAGGTTCTTTTGTTAGCATTTTATCCATGAATTCTTGGAAATATTTTGGTTCCCCACAACTTGCGCCCGTGACTCAGAATATATTAACCTTTGACAGAAGAGCTAGTTGACCTTTAGGGATCCTTCCTCAGTTTCTGGTTACTTTAGGAGGAAAAACGGTCTACTTTGATGTAATGGTAGTTCAAGAACCCTTGGACTTTAACCTACTCGTCGGGAAAGACTATGTCTATGCTATGAGAGCTTTTGTGTCCACTCTTTTTGTTATCCATATTTTTGGTTATCGAAATGATGACATGATGATGGAAGATCTAACTCTTCATTTATATCATTTTCATGTAAAAAGTTACACTTGTCAGCTTCTCAAAATCACACTTTTGAAAATAGTACGCAGGCTGCATA
>ML801870.1:374717-393523 GCA_009831015.1 Picea engelmannii | reverse complement strand
CACTCCCTCTATCTATATCCATCCCATCTCTCTCTCTCTCTCTCTCTCCTTTTGAACCTCTCTCCTTGTTTCCCTCTCTCTCTATCCCATACTCTCCCCCCCTCTCTCTCTTTACCTCTCTCTCTCCATATCACTCTTCACCTATCTCTTTATCTTTCTCTCTCTCTCTCTTCCTCTCTGCCCTTCTCTCTCTCTCTCCTATTTATCTATATATCTATTTCTATCTCTCTCCCCTTCCCTCTCTCTCCTACATTTACCCCTCTATATCTCTTTATCTCCCTCTCTCTCTCTATTGTCGTAGTGTGGTCCATATCATGTATTGGTCCTCATAGTTTCCAACATGGTAATATTGTTCCTTTATCGCATCTACAACTCCCAAGTGGACTCAACCCCATATATTCCAGACTCCTCTGTGGAACTTTTCTCCCAGTAAGTTTCCCACCAATGTTTGACATGGGGGAGAGAATTAAGGAGTGCGAAGGTGATATTTTCCATGTCTTAGAAATTATGAATAGAGAAATAACCTTCCAGCTGATTTAACCATTTTTCTAGGGAATTTGCATCGATCTATCCTTCAAATATGGGAATATAAAAATTAACTTGTACCTTGAAAGGTGAGGTGCCTCCAAAGTTTCTTATTGATGAAGACGTGCCTGTTGTTATTGACATGCATTGAAGGATGTGGGAAAAATTCTCCATCATTTCATCGCTCTGTCGCGTGAGAGATTTCTCAATAAACATATTAATAGAATCTTTTGTTGTGTCATTTTTATTTTCTTCCACCATGGAGGGTTTGTTGGGAGTTCGAGAGTGATTTTCCTCAAGAGAGACAATATCGAGACCCAAATTGCTATTCTCAGACCTTGTCGGGGACATGCACTGAAAAAAGATCAAGAGAAGCCTTCTCTGATACCACTTATCCAGATTATTTTTGAGAATGAAATGAAAGAAGAGATATTATAATGAAATACACATAAATATTTCCAGAAACAGAGAAATACAATAATACATGATTTCTATTAATGAAAGAAATGTACAAAGATTGTAAAAATACAGAGTGAAAGACTCGCTAGAATGGTGGAAACTTATTTCTAAGAAGATATGTGATGGCTACTCTCATTGGAAAGAATATGATTGTTACATGAGGCTCCAAAGGCCTTTTTAACATAAGTAAAATCCAAAACCCTAACCTTGAAAGATGAAAATCCAAAAGGTTTGCAAGCCCCGATGGGGGTAGTTGATAAGTCAATTTCCTGGGGGCGTAACATTTTCATACGATCTTTGTTTGAGGCACTTTATACACCATAGATAAGTTCTAACCAAGAATAATGATTTTCGACTAGCCCAAGTTGGTGCCTTCGACAATTACTTGGACCCAAATCCCCAAAAAACGTCGTTTAGGGCCTCAAAATGGCCCTGGAAGTTTGGAACCTGAAAAACTATCGAAAAAATGCCAAGATGGAAAACTATTTTTTGATACCATGGAATAGGTGAGTGGCCACCAATATCCCCCTGGATCGATCCTCCCTCTTTAGGAAGAAATGGTCTCCATTGTGTTGAGTTTACGAGGGAGAGAGGGAAGCGTTTGTTGAATCTGAATCTTGGTGAGTTGCTTACATTGCTAGAGACATTGTGCTTCTTGGTTTGTGGAAGGCTATCCCAAACTTATTGCTGGAGGGGTTGAATCTGTTCAACCAGTCGGGCTACCTGAGATGACTTTATGCAGAAGGAATTTTTTTTCTTTTTTGCAATATTTTCGACATGCTTCAATTGGATAGAAGGTGGTTGGTTTGAGGCTGTAGTGGTTGCAATATCCTTTTGTTCACCTTTTGAACAGATTGTGAAGAAGATGAATTTTGCAGTATTAGAAACTACCTTGCGTCATTGTTTCAGTGGGACAGTAGTTGGAACTACCTCTAGTATTCTATAGATATGACCCCCCAAAGTAACAATCACACTACTAGGTAGAGACTCATAAATAGCATGGCGCTTCCACATATATGGTTGGCCCAAGAGAACATCACAAAAATCCACTAGGGAAACATCACATAATACCTCATACTTGAAGGGTTGGATGTTGTATGAAAATCGACATTGTTGGCTGACATGAAGATCACGTCCCTACCGAAGCCACCTGATGTTGTATGGTTGTGGGTGTGGTGTTGTCGACAATCCAAACTATTTGATGACCTCTTCTGAGATGAGGTTCTTCTAGCTTCTTCTATCAACAATAAAATGCAGCAGGGTCCCCTTCACTCACATCTTTGAATGAAAAAGGCACTCCCCTCTTCAGGATCTGTTGGTTCTTCTGGTTGAATTCTTGCGGTCATGACAATATCTTGGGGTCTGCGTCGATGATCTGTCTTTTACCAGTATTTTCATAATCATATTTTGAATCAGGGTTCAGCTCCTTTTATTTGTTCTCAGCCAACAATGATTGTTTTGAGCGACATTCATTAGTGTTGTGCCAGGGAATTTTGTGGAAATCACACCATTTTCCAGTTTCCTTCTTCATCTTCCCATGAGCCATGTTTTCCTATGGCTTAGAATGGCTTTTGGGAAGTTGTTTGTTAGGGTCGTCTTTCTCATACTTTGGTTTTTGCGTATTTGGAGATATGAACTATCATTTGTTCTGGTGCCTAAATTTCTTCTCGATTTTAACAACATATCGATATGCAACATCGAGTGATGAGATATCTAGAAAATCCATCTAAGTTTGGATTTATCTGTGTAGAGCCCCACTGTATTTCACAACAAAATATCGCTCATAGTTTTTGATACCTAGCTTGGTGCTCAAGGTATGGAAGGTATTGGCGAAATCTGACACTACTTGGCCCCTCTCTTGCCGCAGTGTGGTCCATATCATGTATTGGTCCTCATAGTTTCCAAAAGGGTAATATTGTTCCTTTACTGCATCCACAAAACAATCCCAAGTGGGCTCAACCCCATATACTCCATACTCCTCTCTGGAACGTTTCTCCTAGTAAGTTTCCCACCAATGTTTGACATGGGGGAGAACTTGAAGGAGTGCGAAGGTGATATTTTCCCTATCAGAGAAATTATGAACAGAGAAATAAACTTCTAGCAGATTTAACCATTTTTCTAGGGCATCCGCATCTATCTATCCTTCAAATATGGGAATATAAGAATTAAATTGTACCTTGAAAGGAGGGGTGTCTCCAAAGTGGTTTCTTAATGAAGACACTTCTGTTGTTATCGGTAGGCATTGAAGGATGTGGGAAAAATTCTCCATCATTTCATCCCTCTATTGCGTGAAAACATTCTCAAGCAACATATTAATAGAATATCCTCCTCTGTTGTTTTTATTTTCTTCCACCATGGAGGGTTTCTTGGGTGTGCGAGAGAGATTTTCCTCAAGAGAGACAAGCTCGAGACCCAACTTTCTATACTTGGACATTGTCGGGGACATGCACTGAAAAACAATCAAGAACAACCTCCTTTGATACCACTGATCCAGATTATTTTTTAGAATGAAATGAAAGTAGAGATACTATAATGAAATACACATAAATATTTCCAGAAATAGAGAAATACAGTAATACATTTTCTATTAATGAAGGAAATGTACAGAGATTGTAAAAGTACAGAGTGAAAGAATCACTAGAATGGTGGTGGCTTATCTCTGAGAAGAGATGTGATGGCTACTCTCATTCACAAGAAGATGATTTTTAAAATGTGGCTGCAAAGTACTTTTTAACATAAGTAAAATCCAAAACTGTAACCTTGGAAGATGAAAAGCCAAAAGGTTTGTGGGCCCCGATGGGGGTAGTTGATACGTCAACTTCCCGGGGGCATAATTTTTGCATACAATCTCTGTTTGGGGCACTCGATACACTATTGGAAAGGTCTAATTGAGAAGAACGATTTTTTACTAGCCCAAGTCAATTCCTTAGACAATCAACTGGGCCCCAAATCCCCAAAAAACATCGTTTAGGGCTTCAAAATGGCCCTAGAAGTTTGGAACTTGAAAAGCTGTCGAAAAACTGCCAAGATAGAAAATTGTTTTTTGAGCCCGCACAATAGGTGAGTGGCCATCGATATCCACCTGGATCAACAAAAACTAGTCAGTGAATACCATATTGACACATTCATCAAAATGATAACCTTTTACCATTTGAAATAGCATCCATGAACTTTTTAATTTAAAGATGCTTTTTCCCTACATTTGTACTTAGAATTGAACAATCAATTCCCAAAGAGGGATTTTAATTTCCATTTGAAACCATAACTGTTATCACTTATTAGAGCTGGGAATTAAAACTAATCTCATACCAAAATAATCAACATGCAGGTGATCCGTAAGCATCAAAGACAACCATCAACAACATAGAATTAAGTGACTTCGTCTTCAAAGGGGCTCTTATAGGTTATTTATTTGAATGGCACTATAGGGGGTCCCACTTATATATATATATATATATATATATATATATATATATATATATATATATATATATATAATTAAAAAATTATGCCTTGTAATTATTTGCAGGCAAGTGACTCTTTGACGATTTTGAGATTCACCACTATCAAATCCAGAGGGAAGGCAATGTAATATTGGCTTGAACTCATATTTTTTATTTTGTAGACATATAAAAAAAAATATGTACTCTAAGTTTTCTTTTTTCTCTAGTATGATCTTTCAAATAGGGGTGGCGTAAGGCAGAAAGGGAAAAGATGAAACAGGGGAAAGATTTAACACTCAAGCTTAAACAAAGTGGTCATAGATGCAGCATGATACAAGGATGCAAACCGAAAGTGATTGGATTTATATATGTCTCGATTACATATCAGTACTTAAGAATACTTATGCAAAACAACTAAAAATTGTGGTTGTACATGACTTATCCAAATCAGGTTGAAACAAAAATTCAACAAAATTGAGGGTAAAGAAACAAATAAATAAAGCTACATTCAAATTGAAAATAAAGCTGCAATGAAACCTCAAGAAAGACTGGAAAGTAAAGTAACATTACTGATGAAAATAGAATGCAGAAAAAATAAAACAATTGCACAACTTAAATCGTTATTTACATGAAACATTGATTCAGAAAATGAAATAATCAGTCAAGCTCAACATAATGTTCCAAATGTGAGCTATTAGTCGTGAAAGATAATAATCTCTCTTCGAAATATTTTAGCATGTAGGTAATATTTCCAACTACCGGAGAAATCTTGTATGGACCCAACCAGAGATTTTGGAATTTAGAATGCTTACCTTTATCTGCATGTGCGGAGTCACAAAGAAGGACTTTGTCATTGAACTTAAACTTGACAGATTTGACACAGAGTCCCAAAGAAGAAATTTGTCATTGAACTTAAACTTGACAGATTTGACACATTTATCAAAGTACTTCTTGACTATCTGTTGCCTTTTCTTCATATTTTCCAGTGCATGGTTTCTTTTTTCTTCTAAATCTAGTAGATTATTCATCCTCTAGGAAATATCAGTGGAATTTAACTCCTCATCCTTCATTTCTAAATGAAGAGAAGTAAGTTGAAGTTGAACATGCGTTACAATTTATTGACCATATAAGAGTGAGAAAGGGGTATGTTCGGTGTTGTTTTGGGTGGTTTTGTGATCAACTTACAGTTCATATGTGATAAATATGACATTGATGGGTATTATCATCAATAACCCTTTTCATGTATTGACCATGTTTTTGTTGGTTGACATGACCTCCCCATTTCCATGAGGGTAATAGATGGATGAGGTGAAGTGCTCGACTCCAAATTTACTTAGAAACCGAGCAAAATTTTAAGAAATAAATGTTGGTCCATTATCTGATATTATTCGAGTGGAAGGCCAAATCTTTCGAAGACATCATATTTTAAGAAGTTGATAACCTATTGATCATGTGCATTTTTAAGAGAGACAACTTCAATACACTTGGTGAAGTAATCTGTTGTTGTCAATATATATATATATATATATATATATACATGTCCTATAGAATATGGAGGGTTGATAGGGCCAATGAAGCCTAATCACCATTTAGAAAATGGGAAATCAGGTAAGACTGATTGTAAAGGCATAGATAAAAATTGTTCTCTACCAGAAAACGTTTGACATTTTTCACAAGCCCGAATGAACTTGAAATAATCTTGAAACATCAAGGGAAAAAAATAACCATCCCTGATGATCTTGAAAGTAGTAGCCTTTGCTGTGAAATGGCCACCAATATGGAGGTTAGAATATTATGATACATGAAACTCATTTAAAAAAATTTGGGGTACTTTATCATCAACACATATTAATAGCATCCCATCATCAGATCTACTAAAAATGATGTTTCCTAGAATGAGGTAATTTGGGGATATCAAGCACAACCTTCTACACTTATGAAAATCTAAATGACTTGGGAAATTATGATGTAAAATATAATATATGATATCCTTGTACCAAGGATGATCGACCAAATTAATATCAATAGTTTCCAAGTAAAATAATGTCGACAAAGCATTTCCATCTTCTTCAAGAGAATCATGGGGCTTAGGGTGTTGAGCCAAGTGAAGAGCTAGATCATGTCCCTTAATATTTTTGTTTGTGGTAATAGTTAAATAATGTTCTTGAATCTTTGAAAGACAATGAGAAAGTTTTCTTGAAAGATGATTCCTTGTAAGAAAAAACTTGAATGCAGGAAAATGGGCCCTTACCTACATTTTCTTTCCCAGAATGAAATTCTTGAATTTTCCTATAGCTTTTACCAAGGTGAAAGTTTGTTTTTCAATTAGAGTGTACTTCACCTCATCATCTGATAAGCTTTGACTCATATAGGCTATAGGATTTTCCTGATTTTGGTCATTAGTTTGAAGAAGAATGGAATAAATTTCCTCTTTTGTGGCATTGGTATAGATAATGAAGTCTTTATTGAAATCAGGCTTGGCTAAAACTGGTGAAAATTTGATTGCTTTCTTAATTCCTTTAAAATCCTTTTCTACCTCATTAGTCCAAGAGAAGGTTCTATCCTACTTCAAAAAGTTATGAGTGGGATTAACTATCACAATGAAGTCAATAACAAACCTCCTTACAAATTTAATGGTGCCCATGAAAGCTTGAACACTTTACTTAGAGGTAGGAGCAGGGAGTTTCATAATTGTGGAAATCCTCTCAGGGTCAATACTAATACCACAGTCAAAAAAAATATGACCAGGGATTTTTCCTTGAGTAACTCCGAAGATAGACTTAGAAGGATTCAATGACATACCAAATTTTCTTCATCACAGAAAGAAATTCCTAAGATGACCAAAATGATCTGACCGATTTTTAGAATAAATAGTTAATTCATCAAGATAGACCTGAATTATTTTAATGATCAAATTGTTGAAATCTATCGAAATAGATCTCTAGATTGTGGCACCTGCGTTAGACAAGCCAAAAGTCATGTGTTCTTAGGAAAAGGTTCCCCATATGGTAGTGAACGTGGTTTTGTATTTATCAACCCTATTGACTCTAATTTGATTATACCTAGAAAAACCGTCAAGTAGGGACATTATCTGAGACCCAGATACTTGTTGCAGGATCATCTCTACGTTAGGAAGTGGAAAGTTTTCTTTAACAATAGCTCTATTTAAATCATGAAATTCAACACATAACTTGATCTCACCAATTTTCTTCTACACGGGAACCAGATTTGAGACCCATTCAAAATAATTTACTGGGAAGATAATTTGAGATTTTAGTATTTTTTCTACTTCCTCTATGATGGTAGTTTCAAGGGTAGGGTTTATAGGGATTTGTCTTTTCCTTACTATATTCATCCCTTCCTTGATAGGAATGGCATATTGGATAACGTTGGGATCAAAACCATGAAGATCCTCATATGACCAAGAAAATACGTCCTTGAATTCATGGAATAAATCCATGAATTTCGATTTTTATTCTTGTGAACACTTGGCTCCTATTTTAAGAATCTTGGGATCATCTAAGGTTCCAATGTTCACGAAGACAATGTATCCAACTTTTCTTTTTGAATCCTCTTCTACAACATTTTCCTTTTTTCCAACATCACTCATTGAGAATGAACTCTCAAGAGGAGTCAAGCCTTTCAAAATCTTATCATCTTCAATAGAAATCACTTCCTTGGGCTTAAGAGGTTCATTCTATAAGAAAGCATATATATCCTCATCAATTTTGAAAACCTTCCATGATTCAACATTCTTAGGTATATGTGGATGATATAGAGACACAAAAGTGCAATCAGGTCGCTAAGGTAATAACTGTCGAGTAGGAGAAGCAGCAAAACCTTCCAACCTGTCAATCATTTTTTTAAGCTCCCTTTTTATGTGAGTGATGTTGAAAGATAACATATTTTAAATCAAGGACCAAACGACCTAAGTGTACCTTTTCATCAACTTGTTATTAGGATTATAAATTTCTATAACAAGGTTGAGAACAAGCTCAAAATCACCAAAAATGGTAAGATGACAACAACCTTAATTATAATCATTTTCAATACCTAACAACAGGTCTTTAAACTTTGCAACGTTGTTGGTCCAAGTGAATTCTAACCTGAAGGAGAAGTTATGAAGTTTTCCTACAATTGAGTACAGGATAATACTAGCTCCATTTCCCTCGTTGGAGCATGTACCATCAAAGTGCATATGCCACATTCTATCATCATAATCAATTTTTTCACATGGAATGTCATCTTCTTCTATGAAAATAGAGTATACACCCAATCTATCCTCAATGTAGTTGACATTTAGATGAGGAATTTTCTCAATGTAAGGTGAGATACGGTTTTATCTTAGAACAATAATGTTCCTTCCATCCTTAGGGATAGATAGATGTGACCCATCTAAAGACAGGTAACCACTTGTTAGGGATTTCCAATCCCTACCCAAAATAATTGAGTAGTTACTGATAGGAAAGTCGATGACTTGAATGTTAAGGGTGGTACATATTTTTGGATGTGCACAAAGAACTAAGGTTACATCCTTGATCTCACCAATCATGGATTGTTGTTGATTATTAAAGTTGAGAATTCTTCTCACATTTTCTTTTTTACAAGAGAGGCCTAGCTCTTCCATAATAATATTTGACATAAAACTTGGTCCTGAGCCACCATCAATAAGGAAAAAATGAGATATTTTGTCTAAAACCTTTACAGAAATGTAAAAAGGAGGGTAATTTACAGGTCTCCTAGAGTCATTTACACCTATATTATTTACATAAGACTCCTCTTCATTGTAATCTTATGTCATATTGGCTATGTTGGAAGTTTTACCTTCCATAAAATATTTAAGATGTTGTTGTTGTTCTGGTACAATTACCATATTCAAAATGGTAGCATCGGCTTTTGTGTTAGCCAACTGATTTAAAATATTATATTTTGAAGAAAGAGCAGTGACTTGATGACCGGTAGAGTGGTGAACAACTTGCAAGACTATATTTTTAGAGGATGTGCTAGGGGAAAAAGAATTCTTGAGAGAAAAATATTTTTCCTTATTGGAATATGATTTATTTCTTGTATTAACTACCATAACGTCATCCCGCAGAGCCCAATCTAAGAAAGAAATGGTAGTATCTATTTTTTTGCCAAATATTTGATCCCTTGCATTTTTATTGGCTTCACAAGTGCTGTCATCGTGATTTTCCTTGCAAACATTACACCATGCTCTGGGAAATATGGCCTTTGGTTGGAAATTATCGCTTAAATTTTTAGTGGTAGCCAGGGTGGAAGCCTCAATGATGGAAGTATAGGTATTTCCATTCCTTTCAAAATAAATCATGTGATTATTAATGTCTTGCATAAGTTGCAAAATGGTAGACATATGAATTTTCTTGGCATAGTCCTCCTTAGGAAGACAAGTTCTATCTAGCTTCTCTCCGTACTTCAAACAAGTCTGAAGAGAAGATCTAATATTTTCTATGGATTTCTCTTCCAATCCATGACGATAAGAAGAGGTTAAGGCATTGTAGGAATGCATGAATTCAACTTGGTTTTGAGGTCTAATCAGTTCAGGGATTTGATTATATAACTTGGTGAAGAGAAGATTGAAATCCTTAATGGTTTCACCTTTTCTATAGGTAATGTTATTTTACTCCTTCAACTGATTGACTAGACTCTTGGGTTGTCCAAAAGTGGACTTGAACCAATATACCAAATCCTCCCAGGTGGAGAACATTTTCAGAGGTAAATTAAAGAATTCAGCCACAATGTTTCCTTCTAGATAATTCACAAATAGACGCATACAAGTATCATTGTCATTCACATGAATATTATGATAGGAATTCGAAAAAGAAATCAAATTCTCTTCTATGGAGATAGTGTCATTTCCCAAGAACTTAGGAAAATGATATTTGAACTTTGGCAAAGTATTGGTTGTGGGCACAAGATTTAAGGGAGAACAAACATGCCATAGAGTGGTAATAACATCTTCCTCAAATTGAAATAATCCATATTTCTTAATTACCTTGGTTGAATTTGTGGTAGATTGGACAGGAACAACATGGCTATAGATACTCTTGATTGAAGTCGAGGTAGAAGGTTGTGAAGAAGATGAGATACTAGTGCCACCTCTAGAACCACTACTTCATGTTCCACTACTAGTGCCATACAATTTGTATATGTAAGTAAGTGGAGAGGATGAGGAACAAGATTAATTAGATAAAGACCGAAGAAGCTTTGACTATTGTCGTTGGAGAAGGACTTTTCTTCTTCCTACTTAAGGAATGAGAGGAAAGTTAGGTGATTGACATCATATTCATTGAGATATATGGGAGGAAGAGGACATAATATGTGTTAATGTCAGGTTTCGTTGAGGGATTGTCTCCTTTTTTCATCCAAATCTTACTGGAGACAAAATTCAATAGCAATAACTTCCCAGTATTGGTGTAACTCATCCCTAGTTTGTGAATGCCTAAGGATTTCTTGAAATGACGTAAATGAGACATTTTTCTGGTTGAAAGGATCTTCAGGAATGTTAGTTTGATCATGATAGGAAATTAATGGAAATGATGGTTTCTAATAATACTCTCATGATCATGATAGGAAATTAATGATGAGGATGGTTTCTAATCATCCTCTAACGAGATCCCAATGGTCCATAATTCGAACCTCTTCAGAAACAACTTCCAAAGAACGATTCAGTTCAACATGACTATTGGCAGTCTCAAGAATGATATTGTACAAGGTAAGGGTAATGTTGGTTTGATCCTCTAGACCATTACCTAGGTTGGGTTGTATTTGAGTGGGCACAGTCATGATTCAAGAGAAGAATCTAAACAAGAATATACAATCTATAAATAGACAACAAACATAAATTATAGCAGTAAATATAAACAATAAATTTACAAGTGTACAAAAAACAAATACTAGGGAAATGAAAATGGAGTCCTTCATCCCCAATATGATCGCCAAAGAAAATCTTGAGGAAAAGAGATGGAATCTCTCCTCACAACATTTTTTCGAATCTTTCCTGGCTAAGACAAGATAGGTGGGATTATCACCCTGATTTATAGCCTTATTCCAAGTTCAATTAACCTTCAAAATATTAAACTTAAAGGCCAATTGTTGGTTTTTATCATTTATCAAATGCAAATTGAAATAAAGAAGTATGATTTTTTAAATAATAATTTCTGAACAAGAAGAAAAATCACATAATATGATATAATTAAGAAATACCAAGAGAGTTTCAAAACAATCAATGGTTTTATTCATTCATTATGTAACAACGAAGACATTACACATACTTTCAAAGTATGGGCCAAATGAAAGTCTAGAAGCCTAGGGTACCAAATACATAGGCCATTGGTGCCTTCAAATCAGAACAAGAATGATGTAAATATAAGACAACAACCACAACTTGCACTATGTTATCAATCTACACAATAATCCTAACTAGCACTAAGAAATTAATCTAGAAACCAAAATAAATCTATAGACTAACAAACACACAATCAAGCTAGAAGCATATCAGAATTTAATGCTCCTCGATACTATATTTTTGTCACCTTCGACAGACCCCGTTGTCACAAGAAGTGTCTTGACTTAGAAATCAAAGATAAATGTAGTAATGCAATATCACTCGGGAGTAAGATCAAACCTTATCAAAGAAATGTGTTTTCCCCCTTTAATTTGTCTAGCTTGCCTCCATTTAATATCTCTGAGGTAGTTGAATCTCTCAACCACTTTTATCTAACTCATTAACTAACAATTAGTTAGTCAATAGGAGAGTTTTCAAGTAAATTAATAAATAAGAATAATAATAATATGATAAGGGCACTAAATAAAACTAATAAGTGGGGACCCCCTAATTCACTTTAATGAATTAATAAGCCATCTCATCCTAGTATCTTCCACCTTAAATACATGAAACATTAATCTTTCAACTTCATACAATCAATGTCATTATCACGCATAAGATGAAATATTCATAAGATCCTCCTTGTCACTCCATGTGGAAATTATTTTGTTTATCAAAATATATCCATTACATAAATCTTTCCAAGCATGAAGCATATAAAATATAAGGTTGTCCAAAAAAATACTATCAAATATGAGTTGTCCCAAAAAATGATATGTTTTCAAAAATATAATCTGTCCCAAAATGAATTGTAAAACATGAATCTATCCAAAAATAAGGTGCAAACAAGTCCATATACAAGTGCTAAAGAAATCAATTAAACTGATCATGAGAAACCATATTTACTATGATAGGTTGTCCCTCACTTATTATGACTACTCTCATCCCCTTCATTTCTTCCAATTGATGATTTTTCCTTAGCAAATTTATGATCATTCTCTTGCTAATGGGAAGTGATTGAATGAGAAGATTCATGTGATGATTTTGGCTTGGTTGCTTCTACTTTCTCTTCCTCGTGGTTTCCTTCAGGCTCAGTGATTTTGGCCCTATGATGGACATGTGAGGCTTGGGATTGAGGCTGCAAATTCTAATGTAGAGGAGGTGGTGGTGGAAATGAACCAGTGGGCCAAGCATGAAAGGGAGGTTATTTTGGGTTATCAACATTTGGCCATCCTTGTGACTGTCTGGTAGGAGGGTGTACAATATCTTTCCAACCATCTCTTTCTGGAACAAATAGGGGAGTGGAATTATGATTTGGAACTGGAATACCAATGCTTGCATGCGGGTTCTCGGGAATATGCGGAGGTCTATAAGATTGTTTCACAACCAAGTTGAGGAACCATGTTTGCAATAATTGATTCAACTCTTATGAATCTGCATCAAAGTGTATAGAGAACCTTAATCTCGTGTTACCCATTTTCCAAGGGCTCAACCCTCTTCCCCTTTTGTTACTCCTCCTTCTATGACTGCCTCTGCTGAAAAATCTCATTCTAACACATATTCACAAATATCAGAACTAGAGCATGACTAATCCTTCATTTAAAATTTTGCAAAATAATAGTTTAGATCTAGCTCTATACATAACAATACATATGAAGGCAATCATTATGGATTCCACATTCCAAAACTAGTAATTACTTAGAACGGGGTTTTACAGGGCTCTTGGGATTCCATGATTAGGGTTTTAATGAGAGGAAAATGGTAAGTATAACCAAGAAGTGAAATATGGATTGTTCATTCACCATGACTAGTTCCATCAAATCATTATCATCAACATTTTGGGTATGAAATATAACAAATATCAAACAAATGGAACACTCCCTTTTCAAATTATATAATTCTTCCATGAAACACTTCTTATAATCATAATTAAAGCATGGGAATGATACAAGTATTTGGGCTAATGTACCGAGATTTTAATGGATGGAAAATGTTAACTATGATGGGAAAATAAAATGGACATGCTTACATTACAACGATCTCCATCATCATTCATCTCTTATAATTAACACAAGCATAATTATAGTCGTTATACAACCATGGTGTTCAATAAAAAGAGTCTGTCTATACTTTATTAATCTCTCATTACATAACCAAATTATTCATTTTGAAAACACAGTTGAAAATTGTCTCACAACAGTTATGTCATTGCTCGAATTGTTCAAAAAATATTCACAATCATGTCCCAGGAATTATCCTTTCTTTACAAATGATCAAAATCCACTTATTAGTCCCTATAGAACACCAATATATGTCCTTAGTCAAACCATTACATATTACTTCCAACCATGAAATGTGAAACTCCATTTAAAAAATGATCAAAATATCAATAGACTCATCCAAATACTAATTAAAACATTTCTTCTATATGTATTTCAAATAATTGACTTCGTTTCCCGTTAGCCAGCACTTGAATGTTCATATGATCAAATCATACAATGTTATTCAATAAGACTCGAAATCAAATTGAGATTTTTTTTGTAAGAGGTGATACACATGTATAACGCATCAAAGATATCAATCAATATCATGGTATCATGCCCCTATTATGACCTCATGTCATAAAATAGAATACAAAAGCACCACAACAAATATACAAGAACAATATGCAAAATCTACTTTATTACTATCAAACCCTTGAGGTAGCGCAACACTGTACAATGGATTTTATTATGGAAGAGATCATCTCTTGTTCACTTGCCTCTTCGAGGGGGCATCCTCCTATTGAGCTACCGGTCCAAATACAATAATTCTCTTCATATCTGATTACATTGCTTGAACCCCTTTATATAGTGCTACCATCATCTAAGAACATTCTAGAGGAGGAATCTTCTAGAAGTAGAACCTTCTAAGAATTCCTCTACATTTATTATATCTAATTACCCATTTATTATATCTAACTACCATAGTGGTCCTTATTTAATAATATAGTGGACCTAGTCCACCTTACATTGAATTACCTCCACTATTATCACTATGGGCCCTCTGTCCCCCCGCACTACCTCTCTAACTACCTTACATTCCATCCCCCTTATGAAATATTTGTTATCAATGCTTGATGTACAATGATATACCAAGGTCCCATGGATAAGTGTGGACCATAGTGCTGAACTAGACTAGAGAACCAAGGTCCCATTGAGAAATGGAAGCCACCATGTTGAAGTAGTCCAACCGCCATTGTAAACCAGGGTCCCATGTCCAAGTTCTCATGTGAACTCCACATGGAAGATATCGGTACCCAATAACCAACTGAAAATGATGCTCCCAATACTGACACCTATCATGTGGATCCAAATAAGAATATCCAGTCACATAGTGGGAAATGGTCAATGTTGAATCTGGAAGGAACAATACCATTGTAGAATATGCAGGCTGGATGCTAGTAATAATAACTATCTCTTGATGTGGGACATTGATGTTCTCTACAGAAGGTGGATTAGAGTCATCAAATAAAATATGGAAGTGGTTGTCATCCCAGAAATGACAACTATCAATATACCAATCATCACAATCGACCTCAAAATCATACCAAAAATATATTTCTTGATTATATTAATCCCTAAGGTTCGCCATAATAAATATCTCCAGCCTACTATCCAATGAATATTGAATACTACAAAAACTATCATTGAGGTCATCTGTGAGGTTTCCTGTGAGGCTGTCTGTGAGGCCATCTACAAAATCATCCAAATTGTCACTCAATGTATCAAACAATTGGGCTTTGAATGCTTTAGTAATATGTAGAATTTCTTTGAGGGTTTGATAAGAAATATCCATCTAATCACCCTATGAAAATTTATGAACTCTTCAGTCCCTCCACCATCACGAAAAACCCCAATAAATTACCACAAAAAATCGCAGCGTTTTCCGGAAAAACCCTGAAAAATGTTGAATTTAAAATGCTCATAACTTCACTTTTCGGACACCATTTCGACTGATTGTTTTTTTGAAATTGGGTTAAATCGTGAGAGGAACTCATATATGTAATTTTTTTGGGCAAATTCAGCATCTAACATCTACAAAAATAAAACAATCGTGTCGTCGTCCGCAAAAAAAACCCTGAAAATTTGCATATTTTAAAACTTCAATATCTTGACTTTCCGGATGATTTTGTTTTTCAAATTGGGTGTATTTATGAGAGGAACTCAGATATACAACCCGTTTCTGCAAATTTTGCACATAAATATATCGAAAATTTATGTAATGTCGCAGCCCTCTTTTTTCTTCTCCAAAAAAAATATGCAAAAATAAAAAATATTTGCCCACAATGCCTGCCAAGGAAAGTTCTCTGATACCACTTGTTAATAAACCAAGAATTGAATACAAAAGAACCACAACAGATATACAAAAACAATATGAAAAACCTCCTTTATTACTATCAAACCCTTGAGGTAGGGCAACACCGTACAATGGATCCTATTATGGAAGGGATCCTCTCCTGTTCACTTGCCTCTTCGAGGGGACATCCTCTTATTGAGATACCGCTCCAAATACAATAATTCTCTTCATATCCCATTACATTGCTTGAACCCCTTTATATAGTGCTACCATCACCTAAGAACATTCTAGAGGAGGAATTTTCTAGAAGTAGAACCTTCTAAGAAGTCCTCCTACATTTATTATATCTAATTACCCATTTATTATATCTAACTACCATAACGGGTCGTATTTAATAATATAGTGGACCTAGTCCACCTTACATTGAATGGCCTCCACTATTATCACTATGGGCCCTCTGCCCCCCCCCACTACCTCTCTAGCTACCTTACAATAGATTTCCCCAAAACCTCAACGGCATCATATGTTAAATGATTCAAACCAACAATTTTAAAATAATATTCATCCATGACAAAGGTGTTGCAAATTGCATGTAATGAAATGATAGGGGTTCAAAAATTTATTGCAACAATAAATGCTACCAAAGCACAACCATTTAACCTTCTTAGGCCCAATGGGTCACTTGAAAACAATTTCAGACTCTGGTGTGACCCTCATCACAAATTCAATCATATATAATACGTAGAGGTGACACTGTCTCTTTTTTTTTTCTTTATTTGTGTTCTTCAGCATGCGACCCAAAGAATGACCATAGTCAAGTCGACAAGGGTTTTACAAGGTTATGGTTTCCAAAAATAATGGGATAACAAACAAAAAAATGTCGATATTAAAACGGATTTGAGCTAGATACTTTTTCTTTTGACTTGGTGTGACTACAATGTGTATATGGGTAAAGAAAATCATTTATTTATAACAAGGGTATGGATAGGGTCACAAAACAGTTTTATTTCAAGAAAGAAACAACGCATAGTATGTATGAAACCTATTTTCATACAACACTAAAATAACAAATATCCATAAGGACCAAACTCTTCCATTGTTTTATACACTATAAACAGTCGCATACCAATCAGCCAACATGGTAAATGGGAAACCAACAACCATAACTATGGAAATAAATGAGTGAAACCATCAACCATACCATTAATCTTTTATGCATGCATATTTTATAAAACCAAGAGCATAACAACTTCATTTTCCTTTAAAACAAAGCATGAAAGCATCGATTGTCAAGCATATCATGTAGTTAAATATCGAGGCATAAAATATTAAGAAAAAACAACATTAGATGATAGGGAATCAAAACCATGGTACCTGGTGTTGTGTGTGTTAAATGGTGCCTTCGAGCGGTTGTTGTAGTTACCATAGATAAAACTTATTCCAAACCACTAACGAATGAATCGAATTCCAAAACGCAATGTGGTAACAACACGATGATGCATTAACTATTGGTCACATCATGATGGGGTGACAACCAACATTAATCACTTGCTAAACCTAAGTCAATCCACACCAAAACATCAAGCAAACAACATGTGCCAAGTAAACGCTGACTCATATAGGTCCACATGTTACCAATCCAGCTACCTGCCACAAAGTTAAGCATCGTCAACAATATAACAATGTCCAACATATGGTATAAACATAACGTGGGTAGTATGTATATAGGGTATCCCAGTGTATTCGAAACTTTGACTTCATATACTATATGGACTTCCAATACTTTATAACCATAAATACGGTCATCAACCATGCAATGTTTATAATATATATATGTTGTATCATAACCATACGACATGTAATATATGTGCATTGTGTGGATAATATCCCATATGTGTTAAAACTTTCAAAATTTTCACATATACAAACCTTCAGGTTACCACAATCATAACAACAAATTCGACACTACCAGGTCTTTGTAACATGTATAATATGTATCGGACTATATACATATAACTAGTGAAATATATATAAGTGATGTGATATGTGGATATGTATACATGACACCTATTTTATTTCTTTTGACAAGTCACATTCATATGTATAAAACCCATCACACATACAAGGCAACAACTAGTTAGTGAATACCATATCAACACATTCATCAAAATGAGAACCTTTTACCATTTGAAACAACATCCATGAAATTTTACTTTTTAGGATGATGTTTCCCTACATTTGTACTTAGAATCAAAAATCAATTCCCAAAGATGGATTTTAATTTCCATTCGAAACCACAACTATTATCACTCATTAGTGCTAGGAATTAAAACCAAGCTCATACTAAAATAGTCAACATGCAGGTGATCCATAAGCATCAAAGACAACCATCAACAACATAGAATTAAGTGACTTCTCGTTCAAAGGGGATCCTATAGGCTATTTATTTGAATGACACTATAGGGGGTCCCACTTATAGTTTATTGAATATATATATATATATATATATATATATATATATATTTAAAAAAATTTAAGTGTGTATGCCTTGCAATTCCTTGGATCCATGTGACTCTTTGACAATTTTGAGAGTCAACAAGAGGGAGGGAGAGAGGGAGAGAGGGATAAAGTGAGAGAGATGGGTGGGATGATATGAGGAGTTAGAGAGAGACAATGAGAGAGAGAGAGAGAGGAAA
>ML801870.1:335220-349512 GCA_009831015.1 Picea engelmannii | reverse complement strand
TGGGTTAAGGGTTCCTGCTCAGAAAGGAAGGAATCGGAACATCCTGTTCTCTGTAGATTTCCATTACTGCTGCAAGTGTGCTAGCCAGAGATTGGGTTAAGGGTTCCTGCTCAGAAAGGAAGGAATCAGAACATCCTGCCCTCTGTAGACTTCATTTATTTCTGCAAGTTTGCTAGCCAGAAACTGGGTCAAGGGTTCCTGCTTAGAAAGGAAGGAATCAGACTATCCTGTTCTCTGTAGATCTCAACTACTTTTCACAAGTGTGCTAATCAGAAATAGCGCTAAAAGTTTCTGCTTAGAAAGGAAGGAATTAGATGGCCTTGTTCTCTGCTAGATAGAGTTAATTTTCTCTACATTACTGTTTTCATGAAAGAGTGTTAGTCAGAAACAAGCACTGAAGTCTCTGTTTGAGGATAAGGGTCTTGTTCTCTGGTTGCAGAATAGTTGTTCTTTCCTGTTGCAAGTGTTATTTTTAAATGTAATCCAGGATTCTTTAGATTAATCTCTAAAATCTGCAATAGGTAGGTGGCTTTCCTGTGATTTAATTAGAACTTCAGTTCATGCAAAGCAAGTGTGATTAGTATATTTTCTTTTACTACAACTGTAAGTTGCTTTTGGAATTGAGCATATATAGTGCGTGGTTATATTTGAAATAACAGACTTCCCTGGGTTGACAATTCATGTATCACTTGGTTGTTTGAATCAATTAAGCAATTATAGTGACCAACATATCTCTTCTTGCACAAGGATGGCTAAAGGGTTGGGACAATAGGAATATGCAATTGGGAAGAGTTTGTTTACTCTCTTTTTTCCTCCTCCAAATGGGACCCCTATTCCTTCTTTTATAGGCTAGAAGAAGCTAGGTATTTGGACGAATCCTCGATCATGCATGGTCGGGAGTTTCAGTTAACTCACCCAGAGCTGTGGGTTTCATCGGTAACTTTCCTTTTTTTGTTCTTTTGTCGGTCCATGCGGGTTGTTTTAGGTCAACTAGCATGTACATGCATTCAGTAATGGAGTAGGGTGCATGGGCCCTTATAAAAGAGGTTTTTTAAAGAGTTGTTCAGCAGTGCTTTGGCAAAGAAGGGATCTGAGATGGCATTATGTCTAGGTAAGCATGTATGGTGCAAATTAGGGTTATAACAGATGTCCCCTAATGTGTGAGGTCAGAAGAGCATCTGATGGACGAAATACATTACCAATATTTACTGATGTGCCGAACAAGTGAGCCCAGGGACTAGGAACTGGGAGGCTCCATCTGCAAAATAAAAAATGTCTCACTGAGGTGGGCATACCCATGGTTGGGATAAAATAGAATCATGGCTACCAATCAAATACATTGTAGATCCATGTCAAATAACTATATAAAGTGTATCCGTGAATAATACACAGTGGAGCTACATCTCGAAATCAAAAAGATATACATATAGAGTATCCATCCTCTAGAAGATGATACGACCTGATGGTTGGAGATGACATCTTCAGATCTTGAGAAACAACTTCAGAATCTTCAAAAATCAAGGTAGGAGTGTAATATGGGTGTACAACTTCACTACCCAGAGGTCTTCGACAGCTCGTCGGTCATGGACTAGATAATATTGATGATCAAACTGAAGGCTTCATTGATTTCGAACAAGGACTTGATTGGACATTTAGGATGGATGGGTATGAGGGTAAGAGACAAATTGTAGAGGGGTCGACTCAGGCTTGGTAGAAGCTTCCCTTGGACAATAGCATGACAAATGATGAGACTTAGGCAGCATGGCATTAATCATAAGTTTACGAAGCAAGAGGCAACGCAAACTCTCCATATGTTTGGAAGAATAACCAAACAAAGGAGGACACAACTCTATGTAGTGAGAACAACTTCCTAAGGTCGTACTACATCCCAAATCTTGACGAACAAACAAACATATGTTCTTTATCAAAGGGGGACTCATTATGCTGCCAATAAAGAAAATACTTTTCCCTTCCTCTTTTTGGGGTATATTTGATTTTTTTTGTCTTTTTCAATAATTTTGGAAAAAAGAATAAAGGAATATTACGTTACAATGGAGGAATGAGTTTGACAAACATACAAGCTCAAGGCACAAGGACAAGACTGATGTTCAGAATAATGATACTCGAGAAAAATCCTCCGGGGGCCAAGTGTGTTAAGACGCAGAAGCAAAGTGCTACAAGGCTAGCATATAAGGTATGCAAATGCGGTTAACAAAACACACAATGGTAACGTCCTTTGATGTAAGTTTAACGAGCCCAGAGAAGGTAAGCTCAATGGTTTTTCATATTTCGAGAGTCTAAAAAAACATAAAAGGAGACTCCATTGGGGTACCTTTTTCAAAGATAGTCTAGTCGGTTCGAAAAAGGGATAAACTAGCATCGACAAGACGTCTATTCAAAACCATTTTAACGAGTGTGATAAGGACAAGATCACTCAACCATTTTTTCATTTTTAAAGAGTCTGAAAAAAACTTAACTATGTACTCCGTCAGGAATGTTCTTTTGGACTAGTTTAACGGGTGTGAAAGAATAAGGTCACTCGATGATCTTTTCAATTTTAGGGAGTCTGAAAAGAGCTTAACTATGGACTTCATGGGGGTTCCTTCTTCGTAAGTTTAGTCCCTCGGGCCCGAAAAAGGGATAAAATTATACCTGAGAGTACTCTTCTAAAGAATTGAAGTTCCATAGAGTATACCTTTGTTCGTACAGTTGACCATCTGGACCGAAAAAGGGATAAACTACCGTCGGACAGACGTGACTTCAAATTTCAGTTTAACGAGCGTGAAAGGCCACAAGATTGCTCTACAATCTTTTCATGTTTAGAGGGTCTGAAAAGGGCTTAAAGAAGACCCGTTATTTTTTGGGAGTCCTGAGGATGAGGTCAAGAGCGAATAGGAATCATGAAAATGAGGTACAATCTCATATTCAGGAAAAACTACAAGGACTCTCGAGCCTACAGTGTTTTAGAGACAGCATGGATACCATAATGCAACCAGGATCTACCTAGGGAATCCATGTTCCGATAAGCTCTGCCACCAAGTTGCGACACTTCTAAAGCAGTTGTGATGGTTCCGTGTCACAACCTGATGGGATCGATCCTATGGAAAAGGAAAAAGACAACGAGATACAAAAGTCAGGGTAGAAACCTAACCTATATGTTCAAGTAGATTGTCGGAAAAAATTTCCACGGACCGTAAAAAATTACTCAAAACTCAAAAAAAATTGTCCCAATACCCGATCAAATCCCTCCTATATAACTCCTAAATCACTCTAAATGGTTTTTGGTATAAAGAAAATGATAAGGGAGGCCAAAAAAGTGGCAAAAAGAGGCCAAAAAGTCTATAAATAGAAGCTGGCAGCTCATTATCACCATTGGTAATTTGGAAATTGACTCTGGAGCCAAAAGACCCCCTTTGTCAAAAGTGGTGATTCTGGGAGCTACAGTGGACAAAACGAACTTCTGTCTAGACCAAGTATGTACAAACTCCCTTATCTTGCATTTCATGTCTTTATTTGTGCATTGGGTGTCATTTTTTAGGGGGGCATCGACCTTTAAAAGGTCGACCCTAGGTCCACGCAGGCTGTCTCTGGACAGGCTGCGTGTACAAGTGATTGTCACCATTACAGCACGCATGGACCCCCTTATGGAATGAAAAAGGCATAAAAAGCAAGATTTAACCCTCCTGAACCTTGGTGTTTTGCAGGATGTATGTCCATTGGAGAGAAAGAGAGCATGAAGAGGTAAATGAGTTGGTCGGGGAAGACCCCAATGCTGTGGCTACTTTGATGTAGTCTGGGTTACTCAAGTTTTTCCTATGTCCTTTCATGCGGGCACAACC
This sequence comes from Picea engelmannii, assembly GCA_009831015.1. Lineage (NCBI taxonomy): Eukaryota > Viridiplantae > Streptophyta > Pinopsida > Pinales > Pinaceae > Picea > Picea engelmannii. Next base: position 345,673 of record ML801870.1, on the reverse strand, counting down.
TAGGCTACTAAATTCCTTGGTTGACTACTGGCATCCGGATACAGAGGCATTCATGTTAGAGGGGCAGTCACTAGTGCCCACGATCGAGGACATTTACTTTTTGACTGGCCTTTCCAAGAGAAGGGAACCAGTCAATTTCTGTACTTTTCCTATGGGGCCACATAACATAGCAGAATTGATAGGCCTATATTGTGTCGCTGATACAGAGCGCGTGAGCACGTAGGTGCCCATAAGAAAGATCACTAACTTATTGCTACAGGCGATAGTATTGCTTATTGGGCGAATTACTGGTTCTACGGCTCTACATCTAGCATCTCGTGCATAGATGAACTGTGCAGTTTAGTGCTTAAATGCACAAGTTTTTGATTGGAGTACCACATTGCTTGAGTGTATGAAAAGACAGTTGACAGATTGTCATTTGCAGACACATAGGAACTTTGGGTTCGAGACCATTCTGTGTTCATTCTTTTTTTAGAGAGTTCCAAGTTTTAGTCCTCGAGTAGTGGTACGAGGACATCAGGCCTCTCTTCCTGCTGTGTGTATATGGGTAGTATTACTGCCACGACAGGGTGGCAGAAGGACCAATGAGTCATTCGATGATGACTTCTTTGTGTGGCTGTCAAGAAAGATCACGATTATAGAGGACTACCCCTATGTCGGGATTGATTTTTTGAGAGACCTTGAGATACCAGTACCTCCTAGTGAGGAGCGAGGGGAGATGGGTAAGTCTCCACCTTTGTAGTTTTTTTGTTGTATATGTAATTTTTATGTTGTTTTGTTATATATATCATTTTTTTTTTGTTATGCCAGAGTATTTGATGAATATGTGTTCATTTTTTGCAAATGTGGGACCAGTGCGACCCGCTGACTATGCAAGGAACAGGCGTCGTCCTCATCCAGGGGCCGCACCTGCCTCCGCAGGGGGACTAGCAGTAGCAAGAGATCTTCCAGCAGGGGAGGTTGAGAGGGTATTGAGATGGGTTGACCGTAACTTTATTGCGCTCACTCTCATGGTCCCAATGGCAGAGATTGAGGACCTGCCACCATCTATGCAGCCTCATGTAGTGGGGGCACCATAGACGTGGGTCTAGTTGTTTCGACGTTTAGCCAACGTTGTGGACCAGTATAACAGGGCCCACAGGCCCTGACTTTAGCTATACATTTTGATGTGCCACAAGCACTACTTGTATATATTTTTTGAGGGCATAAGACCTGTGACTTGTTATTGGTTATATTTTTGAGGCGCTTGCATCCATCTATGTACTCAAGTTACTTTATGATATTATATATGGTTTTTTGGTCTTTTGTGTCTTATGGATCATGTGTGCAAAAACATGTTTACATGCTTATGTTAATGTTCTTTTATATGTGTGCAAGATGCCAATCTAAAATTTGATTAGCTAGAGTATCTGTAACTTGGTTTAATCTCCTAGGAACATGAAAATATGTAATATAATCAAAGTTTTGTTCTAAGAGACGTAACCTAAGGAATCGTCGGTGTAAAGTTGGATCATGAACCGATATACTCTGTTTAACTGAGACACAACCAGTTGAGCATCGATATAGACCTGGATATGAGAGATACCTAATGAAAAAGTGTCATGAAGCAACTCAATAACTGCACTATACTCAACGACATTATTTGTGGTGTCACCTAAGCATATACCTCCGGAAGATAATAACTGGCCTTGAGGTGCAAATATTACCCAAGCTATGGAGGCAAGCCTCTGAGTGTGTCGACTAGCACCATCTGTGTACCCAATGAACACCTCTGAATCACTTGACATCTGCCACAGTGACGAAATATAATGTCAATGACACTCCCATAACACTAAAAGAAACTAAAAAGCAATAGTACAAAGACTATACATATTTTACAAAAGGTTACTCACAGTGACCTGCCTATGAGTAATACTTCTTGAGGTAGAGCCCATTTCTAGGCTCTTCCAAAGCATTCCCTTCAAAATCAACCAGACGATAAGTGCCCTTTTTTAAAACCTCTTTTATGATGAAAGGTTCGAACCACATGGGTTTGAATTTTCCTACCCCCAGGGGGTCCTTATCTTGGTCATAGACCAGGACAAGGTCACCTTCAGAGAAAATATGAGGACAAACAAACCTATCATACTGAAACTTGACCTTATGTTTGTGAGCCTCATTGGCCAGGGCCACATCACGACGCTGCTCAAGGTATACTAACTGTTCTTTAAGTGGAGAAGTGTCTAGCAATAATTGTACTGCCAACTTTAGAGACGGGATATGACATTCAATGGGAAATATCGCCTCCAACCTATAAACACGCTGAAAAGGTGAGAAACTGGTTGCATTCTTAACAGATGTTCGGTAAGCCCATAATGCCAAGTATAACATCAAATACCAATTTGACTTGGCTGAGTTGATAGTTCACTGTAGAATGGTCTTAAGAGTTTTGTTTACAGCTTCCACCTGCCCATTTTCTTGGGGGTAGTAGGGTGATGAGTGTTCTTGTTGTAACCCAAGCTTTGATGTTAACTCAATCATCATCTGGTTCTGAAAGTGACTGCCATGGTCAGTGACAATCTCTCTTGGGACGCCGAACCTTGATATTATCTGATTGAATAAAAAGAGAGTTGTAGTCTCTCCATCATCTTTAAACGTTGGCATAGATTCAACCCACTTTGTGAAGTAGTCTACAGCTACGATGATATAGCGGTGCCCCCTTGCTAAAGGAGGGTTTCATGTAGTGTAATCAATCCCCACTTGGTGAAGGGACCAACTGTGATGACAAGAAACATGGGAGTGGGATGTGCCCTCATCTTCTGAGAGAAGATTTAGCACAGATGGCACTTATTGACTGATTCGATACAATCCTTGATAAGTGTTGGCCAGAAGTAACCTTCTCATAGAATATTTTGGGTTGTTGCCAACCCAGACAAATGACCACCACAAGCTTTGGTATGGAAATCGTTAAGCATAATAACCGCTTCATCGTAAGTGAGACATCGGTGTAGGATGTAGTCTACACCTCTCTGATATAATGTATCATCGAGTATGAGATAATTCTTATCCTGATGGCATATGTGTCAATGCTCATCACGAGAAGTAGTAGTGGGGCACTTCAAAGTCTGGAGATAGATAAGTATATCTCCGTACCAGGGATCTGAAGAGGTGATCAACAAAATATCTCCTCTAATAGGTGACTCTTCGGGCACAAGATCACGTGACTCAACCGGAAGTTCCAAAATAAGTTCTGCAAAGACCAGTGACTTTTTGGACTTCGCTGAAACAAAATCCAATTCAAACTTCTGGAGGGTGACTATCCATCTACTGATTTTTCCACCTATTACCCGTCATGTCAACATGTACTAAAATGGATTCACGATAGCAATAATGGTGGTCTTTCGAAATAGAACATAATGACGGAATCGTTGAACAGCATGGACTGCTGCCAGTGCAAGTTTTTTGGTATGAGAATAATTGAGTTCTAGTCCTATGAGGCCTCGGCTTAGGTAATAGATGACATATTCTGAGAACAAGTCATCTTCCTGAACTAAGACCATGCCAATGGTTGACTCTATTGTAGCTAGATATAATAGGAAATCCTTGTTATAGTTAGGTTGCCGGAGCAGAGGGGAAGTTGTGAGTGCATGTTTCAATGTGGCGAAAGAGCATTGAGTGGCATCGTCCCAAGAAAAGGGAACATCTTTTTTAAGTAAGCGCATAAATCCCTTAGTGATCTCGACGTAGTTAGCAATAAAGTGTCTTAGAAAATTCTCCTTGCCCTGAAATTCCATTATTCATGACTGGAGTATGTACGTACATTTTTATTTTCCTGGATTAAGTTGCCACTTGTACATGGTCAAAATTTATGTTGAGTGTCCATGAGATTGTTGGAAGATTTAGGGGAATCTTCCTTCAATTGGTTACTTCACTTCCACCCTTTCTCAAAGTCTAAACATTGGTTGTGCATCCTCCAAGAAAGTTGGCCACATATTCCTTATTTTTCGCACGTATCCAAACTTAGTTTGACATGAAGCCCTATGTTGGAAGTGTAGTGATACCCACATGAAGAAGAGATGATCATATGGAACATAAATGATGCAACATATAGATACTGAGGCATTTTTGTATGTAGGGTGACTAGGAATCTTCCATTAATTAAAAGTGTTTTAATTGCTACGAGGTTTATCTGCTTTCTCAATCATGTGTATAATTGTTTCCATGATTCTAATGGTCTAATTAATGGGTGATTGAGTTACTCATGCCAATTAATATTCTACAATACTCATTATACCAACTAAAGAATGTGTTAGTTAATTAATATAGGAACCATGAGGTAGTTTCACTGAGAAATTCCTTGAGCAGTGTAGTCAACTCAGTGACCTAAGTGGCATAGTGAACAATAGGATATATAAAGCTCTCAGTGATATAGTGTTAAAGAGAATTGATATGTATTGTATACAATTTTCATTTTCAATGTTATATCAAATTGATGAGGGTCGAGAAAAACACTGAACCTCAAGGAGATGGAGAATCCTATGCAAAACACAAGGATGAAATCGAGTTAGAGACAGGAAATCAATTCTGCATAGGTATCTGTGTTGGTGAAGCAAGTGGGATATGAGCCCCTCGATTATGGATCAATACATATCTTTAATTTTTACAAAGGGGAAGTTGTCATCAAACTTATTTTATTAGCTTCCAACATCTTATCAAGTCACTAACCAAATTCTTAATGGTTTTCATGAGTTTATGTTCATAATACAATCAAAGTAAAGTATTGACATGAAATTATGATTCATGGAGCTTCCATTCAAATCCATACATATCTAGAGCCACCGCAATAAAATTTAGATTCTCTTGGGGTCATCCCCTCATTTCAACATTGTGGATAAAATTATATGTGATGTATGATCCATTTAAGTCATTTAATTGGTTGGAGCATATCACATGGATCTCCTTTGACCAAAATTTAAACCACACATGCATTCAAATTTAGATTCTCTTGGGGTCGTCCCCTCATTTCAACATTGTGGATAAAATTACATGTAATGTATGATCCATTTAAGTCATTTAATTTGTTGGAGAATATCACATGGAGCTCCTTTGACCAAACTTTAAACCATACATGGGTTGAAGAAATCAGATGAGCCAACAACCTTTTCTCTCATTGGCCATGGTTCTATATTTTGGTGTTGATCCCCCTTTAAGCATATCATGTTATTGTATTGTTTCATGAAAGTAAAGGGCAAGGATTAATGAATATTGTACAATGTTGAACCATATTGTAACCATCTCTTCTCACACAATCCACTTGAGGTTTACTTTTTGGACATTTGAGGATGTTATTGGAGCTTGATTGCATGGTCAATTAACCATTTTGGGGAGGTGAATACATTTTTAGGCTATTTTGGGAAAGGTTGTTTAGGAGGTTGTTATCCCTTCGCTCTAATTTTGGAAATTTGCTGTAACAAAATCCAGGTTTAATGATTTTTTGACTTGGTTGTTGGAGTTAGTTATAGGAGATAATTTATTTTCATTTTATTGTAAAATTTTATTAGAGGAATTTGATATCTCAACAAAATTCCTAGTACTTTTAGTAAGAAAGTTGTTGAGGGTCTTATTTTTATTGTATTCCTTGGAGAGAAAAGTGGATCTAGGAAAATAAATCATATTTTCTTATATGGTGAGTTAGAGATCAAATCTATATAAATATTTTCTCACTCCATTTGAAACTTTTATTATAATGAGTGGTACATGGAATAACTTATGGGAATGCTAGCTCAAGGAAGTTGGATGAAGGTAACTTTTAGCTAAATTATGTTTTTATTTATGTAAAATCTATTATGCATGGTAGATATATTCTATGAGCATCATTGCTAAATTTTATATGTGGGTTGAGAGTGTCAAAGATAAATATAGGAGTAACTTGTCTTTATGAGGAGGAGCTAAAGCCATACGTATACATTGTGAAAAAAATCTTGTTCCTGGTTTTAAAGATGAGGGTTTAAAGACATATATATCATTTGTGAGTAATTATTAACCATATCTTAGAATAGGTTTGGTTGTAAAGTTCCTGTTGTGATTCCCTTCCCTTATTTACTTGTAAGAATTTTCTTACTAAAACCTTTAATAGAATCAACCTTTTTAGATTGCAGCCATGTCTCCATAGCCCAAGCAATAAGACACTAGATTTCCCCTTCCATATTTTCATCTCCAAGATCATTCTTTTAAAACTTTCTATTTTCCTTTTGTTGTATTTGTTGTTACGATTCTCTTACTGCCACTCCATACTATACAAATGATCCTAGTAACCATAGGGAATCTCCCTTGACATAGATCAACCCTTTGTCTAAATTGCAAAGGAGTGTTGGTGAGGTGACAATGGGAAGCCTCCTAGTTTCACATGTCTTTGTATAGGTGTTAGGAATTTTCATCTTTGGGTGTAATATTATGTGGTAACATACCTATTTATCTTTTCAAAGTTTAAGGACTCATTAGAACAATATCTAATGGATTTTCTAGAAATGTTGCACTGTTTATCATACCAGGGGTTGGTTATTCTATTTTCCTTTTAACACAACACCTTGATAGATAAATTGTTAATGGAAGTAGAGAAGGTTGTTGTAAAATTAGGATAGAGGTATTCAATATTGTCCTTATTTGATAGGAGATTTAATTCATTATTTAAATCCTTTTAAAAAGGCCAATTTCGTGTTTTTTTTAAGATGAAATACTTTTGGTTATGAGAGTTCTCTTCAATGGGGATTTAGTGCATGTAAAATTTTAGAGTTAGGTTTAAAGGTCTATCATTAGATTCAGTCTCATGGTCATTAATATGTTAAAATTTACTATTTGGTTTTATACCAAGATATCATATATCTCATAATGTATGACACCGTTGCCAAGCTTGTGAATATAGGTCATCAAGTTGGATTTTAGCCACTCCATTAGGCCATTGAAAATTATGTTATCTTGAGAGCTACAGAGCTTGATCAACTTGGTACCAAACAAATTCTCAACCAAATCTTCACTAGTTTTTTTGTGTGTATATTCTAGATAAAACATGGTCATTTATTAACATAATAGCTTAATTAGTTCTTGTTAAAGAATTAAATCCTCCATGCAAGAGGATGTTACCTTCATTTATCACCATGCAAATATCATATTGTAAGCCGTTGTAAGGATTTTTTTATCTAGATTGCTTTTCTTATAAAAGGTAGAATTAATATGCACAAAAAACATATTGCTATGTAAATATTCCTAGCATTAATATATAAATATCCATCCACATGTATTGATTGAAATGATATTTCTTTTGAATCCCAATGTGAGGAAAAATGTTATTTTTTTATGTAACAAGTTATACCTCCATTTCCTTTGCAATAGGATATCTTGTTCCATAACAACCACACGACAAATCCTTATATGTTAGGGACCTTATATTATGCATTACCCTTTCTTTAAGCAAGCAATATAGTATCAATTTCACTTGGTATCCAGCTTAACATAATCCCTTTTCTCCATGGAAAGCTTAAATAAATTGACATCGATGTTTTTATTTTATTTTTAACCAGAACTCAAAGATTTTATATTAAAAAGACTACCAGAAAGTTGACAACAAAAAACATACAAAGGAAATTGTCAAGCATCCCATTGCATTACATAATATCACCCTATCTAAAAATTTTAGGTAATTCTAGTCGGCTATTAGCATGGATTACATAAATTTTGTGTATATAAGTGTAAGACTTACAAAATACCAACATAATTTTAACTAATCTAAAATACACTGACAAAAGTCGTTTTTCCTCCATCTTGGTTGCATTCATAAAAACGTACGATAAGACATTCCATTAAACCCTTAAGAGTTATTTCATATCCTAAGGAATAGGCTCCCATATGACCTCACTATTGATAGCCAACATTCTCACCACTTTTTGAGTTTCTTAGTTTTCTAAGCGATCCACTACCTCATTTTTGTCTCTTAACACATGATAGTACCACAAATGTAAGAATTTAGTGGCTAATTAGAGTATTCAACATAATATTGAATCCATCCTTGTTATCCACATTTTTGGTTATCGAGATGATATTATGATTATGTCATGATAATGGAAGATCAAACTCTTCATTAAGAACTTTTTCCTGAAGAAGGTTACACTTGTCATTTTCTCAAAATCATATTTTGAAAATAGTTCGCAGGCTGCATATATACTCTCCTGCGAGAATCCTTCATTCCTGCAGGCTGCATTCAACTTGAATGCGAACTTCTCACACTGTGTCAATGGTTAGAGTGCGAACATGTTTCTAAAGGAGGAAAATAGATAAGTTCTCGATCCTTCTAGAAGGAATCTTCTAGAAGGGTGAGTTGGAGTTCGAATGGTTGGCAAGATACTGACTTTCCAGATATCTTGGGATTATTCTCTATCCAAGTAACTAATCAATCTTCTCCTATATATTGAAGAGATTGCTCATGGAAATGGTTAACTAGACTAGAGAAGAAGCAAGCTAGCAAGAGATTGATTGGAGAATTGGTGCAAGACTGTATGGAGGACTGATGCTACAGCAGCAAGATCATCATATGTGGTTGAATTTCTTCATGCATGAGCAAGTGTGTGTGTCAAAGCTAGGAGCCATCGAAAGGAGACCTACGACATCAAGGCTCAGGTTGTAAGTTTCTCTTTCATTAATGCAATATAGTAATATGTCCCTTTCCCATAATGATGATGTCATCTTATTACATGATTCCTTGATCACATGTATAGACTAGGTATTGAATACATTAATCTGCATTTGTTGTGATTGGATTGTGTTGTTGTGATTGGAATGACGCAAGAGCATCGGAGCAGAGCAAGGAACAACAGAGATTAAAGGAGAGCGTTCATAAGGTATGTCCGCCATCCATTTCTCTTAGTTCATTTCAATAGTCTAGATCTAGGGAAAGGGTAGTATTCTGTCATGTTTTGTTCCAGATCCAGGTGGATCTGGGGAGATTGGTCTGTGTCCGCACTCACGAATTTATCCAGAAACAAAATTGGCGACTCCGCTGGGGACTTATCCCTTTTGTCTTTATGGTTTTTGAAATTTTTGTGGCCATTTGCTCTTGTTTCCTTTTTCTCCTGATTTGTAAATCTCTGAGTCCTCAGGATACCCCGAGAGACCTTCTGGGTCAAAAAGTCAGTTTGAATTTTTCTTGATTTTTCAAAATTTTCATCACTTTCAGGGATTCTCGCACTGTCATCATTATCAGCCTGTGAAAATAACTGAAGTTCGCAGTCTGCACATATGTTTCAGTGCGAATAGTTCGCACTCTGCATCACAGTGGCCTACGAGAATATTAGTTTCTCGTACTGTGTTAAACAGTGGCCTGCGAACATCTTTTTGAAAATTTTTGAATTCAAGTTTTGATTTTTGCAATAGCTCAGTAAGGTTGATTTACATCTTTTTGACACTTCATCTCACTGGTTTACATATCTTTTGCTTCATTTGCTTGCTAGATCTGATCTAGGTTTTTTAAGCTTGTTCTTGCTTTGATCACTTGACTTTCATCCTTTAGCCCTTATTGGCATTTTTCTTCTCTCTGATTACTGGAGTTGAATGTGTTGTGTTGGTTAAAAATCAGTGATTGATTGGAAGTTAAGAGTTTGGTGTTTCTTAGTCGATTGTTGTTTCAAAAGGACAAATTTCATTTGTATTAAGAAACTCCTTGGTTTGCTTTGTGTTCTTACTATCATTGAAATTTTTGGTTGGGTTGTGTTGATGGGCGAAAATGACCGTCCGTCAACTGGGAGAGTGGAACCGGTCCGGGGTTGTCTAAATAACCCAAGCCGTTTGGTATGGACCACCCTGACGAGTTTAACGGATCCGTTGGCCGCTCTAAGGTCTCATAAGGAAACCGAAGAGAAAGTGATTTAAGCTAAATGATCTAAACTAAGGAAACTAGAAACTAATAAAAACTAACTAAAACAAACTAACTAACTAAATGAAAGAAATTAAACTAAAACTAAGGAAACTATAAACTAATAAAACAACTAAAACTAACTATACTAATCTAACTACAAATTAGTAACTACTTATATACACACAATCTACTAACTATGATCATAATAACTCAAATCAACTACTTAATTGTCAGCTGCAATCATTCTGCATTCACAAATATACAATATGGACAGATTACAGATTTAATTAAAACCTGCAAAAATCGTGTGTTCGCTGCCCTAAGACAGCCAAGGATCTATTTTGTCTTTTTAGATTTTGTAAAACAGAAAGGAAACTAACTGCAATTAAATAATCTAATCTAAATCTAACTAAACTACTAATTAATCAAAACAATAAACATCTATCTAATTAACCTGGATACGCTCCAAGTTTGTCCTGTGTAAGATGACTTCGTAAGCAGGTTGGAGGAAGAAGTTCACACCGTTAAGCTCTTAAGCTTCTCGCAAGGGATCAGCTATAATGCTTCCTG
>ML801870.1:290653-324153 GCA_009831015.1 Picea engelmannii | reverse complement strand
GTCCGCCATCCATTTCTCTTAGTTCATTTCAATAGTCTAGATCTAGGGAAAGGGTAGTATTCTGTCACGTTTTGTTCCAGATCCAGGTGGATCTGGGGAGATTGGTCTGTGTCCGCACTCACGAATTTATCCAGAAACAATCCTAGCGTCCTCCAAATTTTTTTCTTTGATCATATGAAAAATGAGTAGAAGTTAATCTCCATATATTATTACCTTCTGCATTTTCTTTGCCCAAACAATCTTCAAACCCTAATATAAATCATATGTCTATACCAAATTTTTGGACGGTATGCCCAGACTCTATGAATATGTTGCTTGAATTGTTTCTCTAGGTTCAGAGATGACACCCCCAGGAACCTACCACCTTGAAATTGACGTCAAATTTCGATAAAAGGTTTAACAAATTTAATATCCATTTCTGTTTTAAATAATAAATTTATATGCAAATAAAATATTTTTCTCATACATACAAAATATTATATTTTCTTCATAAAATTTAAATCACTAAAAATAAAACAACTACTAATAACTCTTAAAACCTTGTATGGATTAAGTTAATATTTCTAATTTTATTTTCCATAGATAAAAGTACACAAGAGTTCCCTTTACAACTTGGCCCACAAGACTTATTATGTAAAACTGACCCTAAGGCACTGAATAATATTGGCTCTATATATAAAACCCTAAAGTATTACATTAAAAAATGAACTCCATCTTGTTCTGAGGATATAAAACCCTAAAGTATTACATTAAAAAATGAACTCCATCTTGTTCTGAGGATATAAAACCCTAAAGTATTACATTAAAAAAATGAACTCCGTGTTGTTGTGAGGATCATAGACATTCTATCACTTTAATTTAGGAATGCAAAGTGGTGTTGTAGTGATCCACTCATAGATGAGAAGTATTTGTCATGCGATATGGCATGCCCTCTGTAACCTTTTCACGGTGTTCCATCATTATCCAATCCATGTGCTAAAATCTTGTTTCAATCTTCCTGATACGGAAACATTCTATCCAATCCATGTGTTCAAATTTTCTTTCAATCTCCCCAATATCAAACCATTCTAACACTTTGTAACTCTTGAGGCTTTCCCTTTACTAATTGTATCAAAGGTAATACAAGCTCGTCATGCTCTGGTACTATTGGTATCGATACTTTATTGAATGAATATAAATTCAATAAATGAGTTCATTGCAATTCCTCTCAACTACTATAAATGTTGTTACAGTCTTTGGTTTTAAATAGCTTCGCTCGGTTCTCCTATTCTTCAATCAAGTGTGTGATCCTCCTAGTCATGAAATCTTTTATCTCTTGCTTCTTTTGTTCTAAGACTTATTTTTCTTCCCTTCTGGCCTGATCTCTTTCAATCGAAGGTTTTATGAGCAACATAGCAAATGGAGCATTGTCCTCAATAAATTTAACAACTTCAAATTCTTCCTCCATCGAAGTTCCATTGGCACTCATAGATATCTGGGTAATCTTTCCACATAGGTTTATCAGCTTTCCTCTGAATAGTCCTATTCCTCCTAATGAATGAATCATAGAAGGCTCCCCTAAATTTTCCCAAGTTCTTTATGTCATGATATTTACCTGTGTTTCTTCATCCATAACACAGTCAATGTCGAAGTCTCCTATTCTTGCTTCAATGCATTATTTTTCTTTGAAGACCTCTAATAAAATGATATGTCGGTGATCATTCAGGGTTTCTTTCATTTGTAGCAATACTTTCTCTAATTCTTTCTGGGGTTCTTCCATAATCTCAGTTGCTTGACTTTGATCATGGTCTTCTTGTCTCATATTCATCCTTTCGAGCTGATAAATCATTCTAGGGAAATCCAAAACTTCATGGTTCATAGCTTTGCATCATAGGCAACTAGGTTTTCTACCAGGGCATTACTTAGATAGATGTTCTGGTCTTATGCAACTCTAAGAAAGGGTTAATCCCCTCTTTCTATTAAATGATCCCCATCCTTTCCTGTACTGCGTGCTATGATCATAGTAGTTAACCTACAAAAAAATATTTCTAAGATCCTGCATCCATTTGTTAGTCCAAACATTCTTTCTATACATAGGTATAACATATTTTTCACTATTCTTATCATATATACTTATATCACATCTTTCATCTGTCAGTGCCCTAGTTTTCAAGCTATTACAAATCTTATCAAACATGCCTAGATCCATACTTTAGAAACAAAAATTTCCACTAATCTTACTTCTACAGAACACAAAGATTCCAGGTCTAAAACTTTTCACTATTGTTACCTTTATCAAAGCACAAAGCGTTCATATATTACCTTTTTTCTTTAGATCAGTCTTCTTTTATTTAGCACAGAGCTTCAAAAACTAAGTAGAGTACTGCGCAGTAGAGCGATAGATCTACGTAGAGAGGTTTCACAATTTCAGGTCGGATCTCTGCACAAACCTTTTTTTTTCTCACTTCCTAGCAATCACAGTTTCAGGTCCTGACAACGGAACCATTTGTCTAAGGTTTACTTACCCTACATACAAGGAACAACAGACAAACTTGTGAGGATTTTAAAGAAGAAAAGCATTGGGGAAACTTTCAAACCCCTAAACACTATTAGGAATTCCCTTAGGTCAGTCAAAGACTTTGTTGATCCCATCGAACATAAAGGTGTATATATGATCCCATGTTCATGTGGTAAACAATACATAGGAGAAACAGGTCGTTCCTTTAGAATTAGGATTCAAGAACACACCGCTGACATCAAACACAATCGCACTCGTCCCTCAGCTCTCGCAGAACACTCAGATAAAACCAAACATCACATTTGTATTGAAGAAACCAAAATCCTTGCCAGGATAGATCACTATCACAATAGGAAATTCAGAGAAGCAATCAAAATTGAAAAACAACCTAATAATCTAAACAAAGATGATGGATGGAAAATTAGTCAAAACTGGATCCCTACGCTAGCCAATATGAATAAATATTAATTTATAAACATTGTCCAGTCGGCTCTTTTTAAATAAAAATTAATAAACAAACAAATAATTAATTATTCAAACAAATAATTAATTAATTAAACAAACAATTATAATTTCTAAAATTTTTATAATTATTGATTTCATTTTCAATAAGTCAGCTCCTTACAAAAAACTTTTCAAGTATTTATATACCTGTTATATTCTTTTTTCCTTCATTTTTCACAAACGCTTTCCTAATGATGGACCACACTAGTTTGGTCCGAAACGTCGAAAATCAAAAAAACCTAAGCATATGTATATTAGTCAGATCTAACATTCATCCATATTATTAAGCACTAAGCATCAACAAATCATTCATCTATATTAAAGCACTAAGCACATCAACACATTGCACAAAGCATAGAAACACAGCATATACATGGTTCACCCCCCCCTGGGGCTACGTCCACCAACTCTTCTTCTCTTCTATTATCTTTTGTCAATCAGTTACATGAACAGAACCTCAAAAACCCTACTCTGCATAGGATAGGAGATCTACGCACTTCGCTAGATCCTCCTTCCCCAAATTAGGTTACAACACTAAGCCTTCTACAGTGACTTGCACTCAACTCTGTAAGCTTCACACAGTATGCACAAATCACTTACAATCATTAGATCACATAGATGGATCACTAGCACTTAGAACATTGGCCTAACATCACATAGATGCCCCTCCTTACATTGCCTAGACGTCTATTTATACTTTACAAAATAAACCTAAACATGAGTAAACCCATGGGCCGACATCCCATACCCATCACATAATCTCAAGCCCCAAAAAGGGGCTGAGATCACACGATATTTGCTTCATCTTGTGCTCCTCCTTAGACAGGCTTTCAAAGTCCCAAAATAGGTCAAAATTGATCAAGGATCTCCCAAAACTTGGTCAGGGGCCAACAGGTCCCCAACACTCACCTGTAACTCATCCCGATTCACTTTGATTTGGGTAGTTTTGCTTCGAAATCCTCGAGCTTGGATCGAGTTTATTTGAATTATTGTTGTGCCATGACCTTCTGTTCAATGAAATCTTGGATGACTACCTCATTCATGGGTCCTTTTAGGCATTGTTTTGCTACAGCAACAACTTTCTCCAGTTTTTCTCCTCGGCCTTGAATCTTTGTGAATAGTTGGTAAGCCTCATCTTGTACCAGTTGGAGTCTTTGACTCACTTCCATGACTTTTATCTGAATGGTGTGAACCTGCTGCTAGGAAGTGCACTCCTCCTGGGATTGTTTCATTCTTTCCACAACTAACAGGGGCTTCAACTGTGCCTGTATTGTCTCTGCTTGATACTTCGCTTCCTGGAGCTGTGACCCCAGTGCCTTCAATTCTGGATTCTCAGTGATTTCCTCATAAGTCTGGGAAATACAATCACTAAGTTTCTTACATTCCATGGAAAGATCCTTTATTCTCTCGACTGCACTCATGGCGGTTGCTTATATTTGATCTCTTACATCTCACGAAGTGTTGGGCACTGTGCAGAGCTCTAAATCTGTTATTCTATGTTGTAGCTACTGGATGGCCTACACGATCTTCTCTACTTGATGTTCAACCCGGTCTTATGCCTATGGCTCGCAACCTGTCATAGAGCAAAGTTCTTTGTGGACTCCTTCTTTTACCTTGAGTTGCCCTGTGAGAAACTGTTCCTTTTCTTGCTGCATTTGCACTTTCTCCTCATGAAACTTTGTCTGGAGAGAAATATTCTCCTTCTTTGCAACTTGACGTTGTTCTACAAGTACTACTTGTACTTGTGTCAAATATTGGGTGGCTTGTTCTATTTCCTCTTTTTCTCATCGAAGGCGAGCTTTAGTTGCATCTGCTAGGCAATGGAGTTGGGCTGGCTCATCTCCCAATTCTTGCTCTCCCGATGGTAAGGGCGTAGTGGACATTGCATGACTGGACTGAAGAGCTTGTTGTAACCCTCAGAGCTCAAACTGAATTCTATCATACATTTCCTCCTACTTCGCTCCTTGTTTCTCCACGATTTCCAGTGAAGCATTGTTTATAGCTGCTATGATAAAGTCAAAGTCATCAAGAGTAAGTGTAGTCTGCATCTTGGTCACGGTGGCTCTTGATTTCTTCTGGGAAGAAGGTTTTGGGGGAGAAACCTTCCTCTTTTTAAAGGGGTCAGCCTCATCTCTAGGCAGTGTTACTTCGCCTTTCTTTTGTTCATCTTCTTTATCCTTCATCTCTTCTACATCGCCATTAACTTCTCTCTCGGGTGATATGGAAGCAGTCTTCCCTGAGGCATTGCTTAAATCCTGGACCTCTTAAGTCTTTTGTTTTCTATTGGTTCAAGGTGTGTCCTATTCTTTGTGAGTGGTCTCCAGGATGTTTAGTTCAGGATCAGACATCTCTATAGTGTCAGCGGTGATAAGGAGGTCTACAAACCAGTCCTTAGTGATATCCTCCAGTTCCTCTTATGTAAGTTTATAGTACGAATGGAGTTGTTCCTTGTGTTCATTGGCTCGCGCTGCAATGTAAATGAAATTTCGATCTGCGTTGAGCTTCATCAGGGGTCAGAATATCTGTAAAGTGTTTGGAGTCATGAAAGGCTCAACTTTGATGGCTCTCTTCAGTTGAAGACAGTACGTATGAAAAACAACGTTCGGCTGCCACTATTTGTTCATATATCTTGAGTACCAAAGTGTAGAAAACTTCACAACAAGCGGCTCAAAAGGTTCGATATCCAGGAAGCTCACACCTTCCATCATTTCCCAGGAAACAAAGGTGATAAGGATCAGGAGCTAGCTGAAATGGAACTCATAGCCCTAATCCTGGGCTTCGTGGTAGACTAGTTGGAGTTGATTGACTAGTTACTTCACCCAGTTCATCTGTAGGCCTTATACACACTTCCCCGCGAGGTCACCGAAAAATCCTGTGACCTGTGTGGGTCGGTTCTTATGTACCATCTTTGATGCAGACCCTTGACCCTCTATCCGAGATCTGCACAGGATCGTTCTAAATTCTCCTCAGGCTAAAGAGACTCCTTTGGTTCCTTTCTGAAACCTTCAATGAATCCGATCCACAGGTCCTTCACAAAAACTCCAACTACACCACGTGCACCAGGTGTGAGTCTTCACCTCCACATGACCACAACCCGAGCCTTAGCGCAAGCACCTTTCGTGACTCACGATCTCACGAGTTTGTGAATTGAATACCCTTGACTCCAAACCTCTGATACATGAGAGTGTGATACGGGTGTGGCCCCTTCCTTGCTAGAGCCTCTACCAATGACCACTGGCTAGGGCCTAACTCTAGCACCCCTCGCAACTCGTAACTTCGCGAGTTGGAGTATTGAGCCCTCATGCGCCTACCTTATGAATCCCTGAGATGCGATAAGTCAGAAATAGGTTGACTCCTTCCTAGGCGACGTGTGTCCTTCACCTGTCACCGCTTCCACTTTTCCTTGGGTGCTTGATGTTACACCACCTGTCAAGCATGCGACCCCACCTAACAGATGTGCTACATGTCCATACGGGCCCTTGGTACTCGACACTTCGTGACTTCTGCAGTCAAAAATAAATCCTTTTAACCCTCGAACCTCCTATACGCGATACCCCACGAAGGTTCTAATCCAATGGTTCTCCCATGGCTTGGATCCAATGGTCTATATCTCCTTCTCTACTCCTCGCAACTCACAACTTCACAAAACCAAGAATTTTGGTCTTCCCTCCAAACTTATGAACCTCGAGTTCGCAAAATGATCCAATGATGTGGGGTGAAATGAGATCAATGGCTCTTATTGACTACGATCAATGGTTCACGTTGATTCTTTATACTTGGGTGGTGACTTCGTCCAACTCCTAAACACCTTATAGCTCCACTGGATCCTACAGTCCTCACGATTTTGCGAGTTCTCCACGGAGAATTCTGACCGCCCGATTCACTACTCAATCACTTCTGCCCAACGACTGAGTGTTCTCCCTCCTGAACTTGATTTCTATGCAACGGTTTCAATATTCGTCTCCCTTTGAACACTTCAAATGCGTTATCCCTCCAGAGATTTCACTTGCAAACTCAAGCCTTCCAAAAGGGTTCTTGCTCACACTCCTTGTGGCAAAATTTCAAATAACCTTTGGTTATTTGAGTCTTCGACCCAGTGCACTCTTTGCAATAGTAGTCCTTCAACTTTCCCCTTAGTTGATAAATTCTAAGGCTTCCACCATCCCGTGCACACCTTACACGGCTATGTGCTTTACCTGCACTTCTATTGGTATGAGAACAACGATATCTCTCTTGATATTTCTGAGATAAAACTCAGATCCTCGTCAACGCACACCTTGCGGATGTTCACTGCACTCCTTGCAGGAAATTCTCAGGAAGAGAAACAATTGAAACTCATTCTTATTCTCTCTCAAACTTCATACATTCAAGATGAAATCATACACACAATACAACATTGGAATAAATGCATAACAGAGAAACAAAATTGCTGTAAACATACCATTTAACAAATGTAAATAGTAAGGATCATAACACCATGAAAATTGAGTCAAAGCGTTCAACTATTCCTTTGGCTAGGTGCGTGCTTTGGCTTTGTATGATGCTCCTGCATCATACTCCCTTGCTTGAAAATTTTGATGAACTCCTATTCATGAGCTCTTGCACAGTCTGTCCATGCTTTTGAATTGTTGCTTCATCCTCCCAACTTGCATCTTCAATTGGATGTCCCTTCCTTTTGACCAAGTATTCAAAATACTCCTTTCTCTTGGTCTTTCTTCTAATCCTCTTGTCAATTATGCTTTCCATCTGTGTCTTTTCAGCTACAGGCATTTGCTTTGTCCATCGAATTTCTTTCTTCTCATCCTCTGCTCCTGCTTCTTCATCTCTGTAAGGGTACAAATCCGCGACATTGAATATCGGTGAGATTCCGACCCCATCAGGTAATTCAATCTCATATGCGTTTGCCCCAAATTTCCTTATGACCTTGCACAATCCAATCTTTTTCATCTTGAGCTTGTTATATGTTCCCCTTGGGAACCTCTCCTTCCTCAGATGTGCATGAATCAGATCACCAACTTCAAATTGAAGTTCTCACCTATGTTGATCTTATCTTCACTTGTATTCTTGACTTGAACTCTGCAATCGCTCCTTGATTCGACTGTTAATCTCCTTCATTCCTTCTGCAAAGTCCTCTGCACTAGCACTTCTGAATTTAGCTAGTTCTGCATCTTTCAATTCAGAAACTCCCCTTGGCTACATTCCATATACAATCTGGAATGGACTCTACCCTATGCTTCTATTGAGTGAATCATTGTAAGCGAATTCCGCCTGTGGAAGAATGTGATCCCACTGACTGTGGTGTTCAGTCACTAAGCTCCTCAGCAAATCTCCCAAGATCCTATTTACAACCTCTATCTGTCCATCCGTCTGAGGATGATACGTTGAGCTAAAAGAAAAAATTGTCCCCAACTTCTTCCATAAGGTCCTCCAGAAATTCCCTACGAACTTGGTATCTTGATCAGACACGATACTCTTTGGAAAACTGTAAAGTCTGACGACTTCCTTGAAAAGCAGGTTCACAATATGAGTTGTGTCACTGGTTTTCTGGCATGGTATGAAATGTGCCATCTTTGAAAATATGTCGACTACCACAAAGATCGAATCATATCCTCTCTGTGTTCTTGGCAGTCCCAATATGAAATCCATGCTCACTGCGTCCCACGACCTTTCAAGTATGGGTAACAGTTGATATAACCCTGTGTTCTGCCTTTTTCCCTTCGTGTGCTGACAAATTCTACACCTGTCCACAAATTTATTAACATATGTCCTCAACCTTGGCCAATAATATGAGCTATTCAACTTTCAGAACATTTTATCATGACCGAAGTGTCCGCCCAATCCTCCATTGTGTTTTTCCTTCAGCAGGTTCTCCCTCATGGAGAATTTCGAAATACAAAGTTGATTTCCCCTGAACAATCATCCATCCTAGATCATGTATTCAGCCCATTGACTTCTGTCCCTAAGAAATGGATTCTCAGATGTCTCATATGCCTCCTTAAAATATGGTTCATCCCTATACATTTCTTTGAGGTTATCGAAACCCAAAGTCTTGACTCTAAATTCTTGCATAAGAAAACATTTCCTGCTCAAAGCATCAACAACTTTGTTAGCAGTTCCAGAAATATGCTTAATCACAAAAGTAAAATTCTGCATGAATTCAACCCATTTAGCATGTTGTTGGTTCAACTTCTTCTATCGAGTCATGAATTGTAAAGCGTGATTATCACTGTAAAAAACAAACTCCTTGGGAACCAAATAATGTCTCCATTTCTTCAGTGCTTGTATGAGTGCATATAATTCTTTGTCATACGTGGAGTACTTAATCTTTGCTTCATTCAGTTTTTCGCTAAAATGCGCGATTGGCCTATCGTCTTGGCTCAATACCACTCCAATTTCAAATCCACTCACGTCACACCTGACCTAGAATGTCTTGCTAAAATATGGAAAAACCAGAATTGGTTGCTCAATGATCTTCTTCTTCAGCAAATTGAAACTCTTCTCTGCTTCCTCCTTCCAGTGAACAGATTTGTGTCTTTTCTTCACCGTATCCATCATTGGCGCGCTAATTTCACTAAAGTTTCGAATGAATTTCCTATAGAAGCTATTCAAACCATGGAAGCTTCCTACTTCAAATACACTCTTCGGCGATGCCAATCCTTAATCGCCTTTATCTTTTCTAGATCCATTTTTAGTTCATTTGTAGAGATAACAAAACCCAAATAAATGAGTTATGTCCTCATAAATGACGATTTCTTCATATTGATCAACAATTTCTCTTGTTGTAATCTTCTCATTACTGCAACGAAATTCTTTAAGTGTTCTGCTTCTGTCTTGCTGAAAATCAATATATCGTTAAGATATACAATGACGAATTTCCCTACGAAATCCTTCAGGACTTCGTTCATCAACCTCATGAAATTACTGGGCACATTCATTAATCCAAATGGCATGACGAGCCATCCATATAGCCCCTCATTCATCTTGAATGTTGTCTTCCACTCATCACCTTCTCTCATTCAAATTTGATGATACCCACTTTTCAAATCAATCGTTGAAAAAATCTTTGCTCCACTCAAGCAATCCATCAAGTCGTCCATCCTTGGCAATGGAAATCTATATCTGATGGTAATATTATTGATTTCCCTTGAGTCGGTACACATTCTCCAGCCTCTGTCTTTCTTTGGGTTGAGCACTGTCGGAATAGTTCATGGACTCAAGCTTTCTCGAATCAATCCCTTGTCCATTAAGTCCTAGACCTGTCTCTTAACTTCTCCGTTTTCCTACAACATCAACCTATACACGGCTTTGTTCGACAAACTCGCTCCAGGTATAATATCGATATGATGGCTTATACTCCTGATAGGTGGCAACGAACAAGGTAATTCGTCCACTACTATATCAGCAAGTTCTTCCAGCAACTCCTGGATTTCTTCTGGTAGATCATCTATTCTCGTATTGGTCAAAACAATTTTGGGCTTCCTGACCACAATAAATTGTGTGTCTTCCTTCTTCTTAACCTCATCAAGAAGTTCTTTCCCACTCATGAGAAGTATAGTGTTACTCATTTATGTTTTCACCTCTTTATCCTTAATCGATAGCAACATGTGAGTCCTACCATTTTTCTCCAGGGTGTACGTGTTCTTTGTCCCATCATGAACCACGTTTCTGTCATATTGCCACAGTCTACCTAGCAATAGATGACAAACATCCATGGGAATGACATCACATAATATTTCATCTATATATCCTCCTATTTTAAATTCAACTAAACATTGTTTAGTGACATTTACCTGATGTCCTTTTTGTAGCCACGAAACTCTGTATGGGCTTGGATGTACAACAGTCTCCAGCTCCATCTTTTCTACCATCTCTGTAGATATGAGATTGTCTGTGCTACCGCTGTCCACTATGACCTTGCATACTCTATCTTTAGTTTTGCAAGCAATCCTAAACAGACTGTTTCTTTGGGTTGGGTTCTCTGCCTCCTTCTCTGGCTTCAAGAGAACTTTCCTCATCATTAAGGATTTTTCACCCTCAGTGTATTCTACCTCAACATTTGGTCCTTGAGCTTCAGCAATGTGAGTTTCACCACCATCTTTCTTCTTATCTGGACACTCATAGGATTTATGTCCAATTTTTCCACAGAAAAAGCATTTCACTTCACCTCCTCTACCTCTTCCTCTTCCTATGGCTCGAGGAAAAGTACTTCTATCAGCATATTGCCTTCCCTGTGAGCTTCCTCCTCTCTCAGGTTGAAGTTGAGGTTTCTTCCCCTATTCCCTAGGTTTCTGAGTTCTATCTTGGGCAATTGTTTTGCCTCTGGCTTGACTTCTACCTCGGCCTTTTATACCTTTCTTCCGGCTCAGCTTCTCTTCAACTTTCAGAGCCATCTGATAAGAATCTTCCACAGTCTGAATGGTCATCATGCTCATCTCATATTGAATTTCATATAGCAGACCATTCATGTACCTGGCGAATTTTTCATCATCGATTTCCCGATGACCTGCTCTGATGTTTATCCTGTAGAATTATTGAGTGTATTCTTTCACTGACATCAGCTTCTATCTCAAATTCTTCATCCTCCGAAACAGAGTAATTTGATAATCCCTGGGTATAAATTTGGCTTTCATCTTTGCAACCATTCTATCCTAGATTTTGATTTGTTGCTTGCCCTTGCAGCGTCCGTCAGCCTGCAGTTCATCCCACCATAATGATGCATGCCCTTTAAGTCTAGTAACAACATGTTTGACTTTCTTGTCTTCCTCGACATCCTTGTAGTTGAAGTATTTTTCTAGAGCTCTAATCCAATCTAGAAGCTCTTCAAAATCCAAGTTTCCCTCATATACTGGAATGTCCATTTTCGCTCTGGCACCTATCCTTGCAACAACCCTGAATAGGCGTTCTTCTGCAACATCTTCAACTGCAACTTCTTCTCCTTCGGTTCCAGCTTCATTTTCACTTTCAGCTTCGCTGATATCCCCAACATCAACTGCGCACCTCTGTGGTGTCTCCATAGCATCAATCCTAGCATGTAACTCACGCATGTTTCTTTCCACTGCCGGATCAGGTATTTGCATGTCTCTTCTTCTCGACATTTCTCTTTCCTCTGTTGGATCAGGTATTTTCCTGTCTCTTCTTCTTGGCGGCATGGATGTAAAATTTTCTCTTTTCTCTTTGCTACAGAAAGCAAATAAATTTATTCTAGGCTCTGATACCACAACTGACGTAGACCCCCAACCCTCTGTCCGAGATCTGCACAGGATCGTTCTAAATTCTTCTCGGGACGAAGTGGCTCCTTTGGTTCCTTGTTGAAACCTTCAATGAATCTGATCCACAGGTCCTCCACGAAAAATCCACCTACACCACGTGCACCAGGTGTGAGTCTTCGCCTCCACACAACCACGAACCGGGCCTTAGCGCAAGAACCTTTCGTGACTCACGATCTCGCAAGTTTGTGAATTGAAGACCCTCGACTCCAAACCTATGATACCCAAGAGTGAGATACGGGTATGGCCCCTTCCTTGCTAGTGCCTCTACTAATGACCACTGGCTAGGGCCTAACTCTAGCACCCATCACAACTCACAACTTCGCAAGTTGGAGTGTTGAGCCCTCGTGCTCCTACCTTACGAATCCCTGAGACACGATAAGTCAACAATGGGTTGACTCCTTCACAGGCGACATGTGTCCTCCACCCGTCACCACTTCCACTTTTCCTTGGGCGCTTGATGTTATGCCACCTGTCAAGCACGCGGCCCCACCTAATAGATGTGCTACATGTCCGTACGGGCCCTCAGCGCTCGGCACTTCGTGACTTCTGCAGTAAATCCTTTCAACCCTTGAACCTCCGATACACGATACCCCACGAAGGTTATAATCCAATGGTTCTCCCATGGCTTGGACCCAATGGTCTAGATCTCCTTCTCTAATCCTCACAACTCGCAACTTCGCAAAACCAAGAATTTTGGTCTGCCCTCCAAACTTACGAACCCCGAGTTCGCGAAATGGTCCAACGACGTGGGGTGAAACAAGATCAATGGCTCTTAATGACCACAATCAATGGTTCACATTGATTCTTTATACTTTGTGGTGAGTTTGTCCAACTCCTAACCACCTTACAGCTCCACTGGATTCTATAGTCCTCGTGATTTCACGAGTTCTCCATGGAGAATTCTGACCTCCCGATTCACTATTCAATGACTTCTACCCAATGACTGAGTGTTCTCCCTCCTGAACTTAATTTCTATGTGATGGTTTCATCCTCTGTCTCCCTTTGAACACTTCAAAGGCATTATCCCTCCTAAGCTTTCACTTGCAAACTCAAGCCTTCCAAAAGGGTTCCTACTCGCACTCCTCGCGGCAAACCTTCAAATAACCTTTGGTTATTTGAGTCTTCGACCTAGTGCACTCTTTGCAGTAGTAGTCCTTCAAATTTCCCCTTAGTTGATAAATTCTAAGGCTTCCACTAGCCTGCGCACACCTTGCATGGCTCTGTGCTTCACCTGCACTTTTGTTGGTATGAGAACAACGATATCTCTCCTGAAATTTTTGAGATAAAACTCAGATCCTCATCAATGCACACCTTACGGAGGTTCACTGCACTCCTTGCAGGAAATTCTCAGGAAGAGAAACAATTGAAACTCATTCTTCTTCTCTCTCAGACTTCATAAATTCAAGATGAAATCATACACACAATATAGCATTGGAATAAATGCATAACAGAGAAACAAAACAGGTGTAAACATACCATTTAACAAATGTAAACAGTAAGCATCATAACACCATGAAAATTGAGTCAAAGATTCATATATTAACTCAAGTGCTCCTATACATGGGTTCTTCTCTATAGCTCTCTGCTACAACTCTCTAGCTTATCAAATTTGAATGATCATAATAATACAATGATACAAGGGTGAGGGTGTCTATATCCGTTTTCCCTCCTACTCTTCCAAACTGTCTAATCTAACATTCATATCTACCTACTTTACATTAACAGACTTAAATGCCTATTACATCCAACAGATGACAATAATTTCTCCATATATGTTCATATCTCCAAGACATAAATGTAAGTACGCTTCTCCTTGCTATTACATTAATGCTTCAGATTTCAAAATTCAAAACGTTTTCATAAAAAACGTGCCCTTTTTCATCCACGCGTTCAGTTGTTCCTTTGGCTAGGCGCGTGCTTTGGCTTTGTACGATGCTCCTGCATCAATATTTCCAGCTATTACCTGACATGCTAGGCATACTGCATTATTCTGGATGGAGGCTACCTTGTAGCCTCATGTCCCCTTCTCGACATCGCCATGTCTATCCTTAATATTCTATGCTAGCACACGATCTGTGGCCTTCCCTGGGTAAAAATCGTGCGGGTCAGGTCCTTTCATATTAAACCCTGTGATCCTATGGATCAACATTGGATTGACTGTAATACAATGGTGTAGCCATAATTAGTCGCCATGGTAACACGACAGTAGCAGATTGACACAGGTGTTGACTTCTTGATGTTGTTCGAAGTGTGGGATTTTCATGACATTTAACAAGGTAGACTGCGCGAGGTTCATCGTCCACGGCTGAGGGATGATCTTTGATTTCTTTCCCTTTTTTATGGTTAGGTATTTGTATGGGGAAAGAATGTTGTGGTTCTTGTGATCTCCAAGGTTGAAGTCACTGAACTTCACCATTGCGATCTTTTCCTGCTGCGCTCAAACTACGTGTATCCCCTTTGGGAGGCATGTAGTGACCATGGTGTACTTGAAATTTTTGGGTACAATATCACGACTTACCGTGCTGGCTAGAGGCAGGATATAGTTGGGTAATATAGATGGGATCTACTTTGCATTGGTTAGGTCATATCTGTGTTTGGTTTGGTTTTCTATTGATGGTCGAGATGATGCGGCTCCGTGAGCAGTCGACTGAGAGGCTTCCAGTCCTCTCATCGATGACGCTTGTATACCTGCAGACATCGACATTTCTCTTTCAGTCATGATGTCAATGAGAACTTCCTCGACAATTTTCTTTGTCGTGTTGAACTCGTTCAACATACACGCTCGGGTTTGAAAGTATTGGGTTCGAAGAGTAATCTCTCAATGCAGTGGGATAGATGGAAAAAGCGTGATGATCACTATGTGAAAATCAAAGAATCTGCCGGCTCAAATTCACGGTTAGAAAAAAGTGTTCTCATTGCATGGCACGAAGGGATGAATAGATACTTGGTAATGGATCTCTTGCAATGAGTAAGAATCCTTCATTAACTCAGTTCTTTCTATTACGATGTGGTCCCAACGGTCTGGTGGCAATCTGTCTAACCATTATTTCCTTTCTTCCCATTCAGGGCTTCAGTCGAACAGTTATACTGTCTCTAACGGCTATATTGCTTCGCCATGGTGAAGTGCCATGTGACATTGTTCTGATATTCCGACAAAGCTCCAATTTTGTAAATTTTCCTTCTGCGAAGTTCCCTTGGGAATCTTTTGTAACTTTTCAATCTTAGCTCTCTTCTTCCGGTGAGCTTCATCTCAGAATTCCTTTTTCCATTCTGATTCTTATATTCTTTTGGCATAGCAACTTTGTGCTATTGATATTCTCTCCTAGAGATCAGGGGTAAAACTTCTTCTAGTGTTCTTCCATCTTTGACATTCCAGTCTTTAGTGTTAAATAGCTTCGCTCAGTTCTCATGTTTTTCAATCAAGTGTGTGATCGTCCTAGTCATGAAATATTTTAGCTCTTGCTTCTTTTGTTCTAAGACTTATTTTTCTTCCCTTCTGGCCTGATCTCTTTCAATCCAAGGTTTTCTGAGCAACATAGTAAATGGAGCGTTGTCCTCAATAAATTTAACAACTTCAAATTCTTCCTTTGTTGAAGTTCCCTTAGCACTCATAGATATATGGGTAATCTTTCCACATAGGTTTATCAACTTTCCTCTGAATAGTTCTATTCCTCCTAATGAAGGAATCATAGCAAGCTCCCCTAAATTTTGCCAAGTTCTTTTTGTCATGATATTCACCTGTGTTTATTCATCTAGAACACAGTGAATGTTGAAGTCTCCTATTCTTGCTCCAATGCATTAATTTTCTTTGAAGACCTCTGATAAACTGATATGTCGGTGATGATTTAGGATTTCTTTCATCTGTAGCAATACTTTCTCTGATTCTTTCTGGGTTTATGCCATAATATCAGTTGCTTGACTTTGCTCGTGGTCTTCTTGTCTCATATTCATCCTTTCGAGCTGAGCAATTATTTTAGGGCAATCCAAAACTTCATGGTCCATAGCTTTGCAACAGAGACAACTAGTTTTTCTATTAGGGCATTCCTTATCCAGATGTCCCAATCTTATGCAACTGTAACAAAGGGTTCATCCCCTCTTTCTCTTAAATGATCCCTAGCCTTTCATGTACTTCGCGCTAGGATCATAGTAGTTAACCTGCAAAAAAATATTTCTAGGATCCTGCATCCATTTGTTAGTCCAAACATTCTTTCTATACATAGGTATAACATATTTTTCACTATTCTTATCATATCTACTTATATCCAATCTTCTTTTTTCTATCAGTGCCCTAGTTTTCAATCTAGGACAAATCTTATCAAACATGCCTACATCCATACTTGAGAAACAAAAATTTCCACTAATCTTACTTCTACAGAACACAAAGCTTCCAGATCTAAAATGTTTCACTATTCTTACCTTTATCAGAGCACAAAGCATTCATATCTTACTTCTTTTCTTCAAATTGGACTTATTTTATTTAGCACAAAGATTAACAAAATAAGTAGAGTACTGCGCACTAGAGCGACATATCCACGCACAGAGCTTTCACAATTTCGGGTTAGATCTTTTCACAAAGCTTCTTATTTCTCAGTTCCCAACAATCACAGTTTTGGGTCCCGACAACGGAACCATTTGTTGGCATAGGGGCATACCTAGGTTTCAATGCTACAACAACACACCAACAAAACCCTAACTATCGACCCTTTCGGCAGCAGCTGCAAAGCAGATGAAGTCTCACCCGAGGTAGAGGCAGGGGTGGTTACAGGACTCAGATGTCTACAACCTTAGTTGGGACACAGATCTGTGATTCTGAAATTTAACAGAGCATTTAGTAGTAAACATTCATCAACATTTAGTTCTTGGTAATAGTGCAGACAATCCCTAATTATAGAGCATCGCAGTATCCAACCAGGTCTAGCATCTAATAACACTTAGCATGACGAAACAGATTAGGTTTTAACAGATTTAGCACTAAGCATATGTATATCAGTCAGATCTAACATCCATCCATATTATTAAGCACTAAGCATTTACATATTATTCATGTATATTAAATCACTCAACACATTATATAAGCACATCAACACATTTCACAAAGCAGAGCAACACAACATATATGTGGTTCACCACCCCCCAGGACTACATCCACCAACTCTTCTTCTCTTATGTTATCTTTTGTTATTCATTTACATGCACAGAGCCTCAAAAACCCTACTCTACATAGGACATGATATTTTCCCACTTCGCTAGATCCTCCTTCCCCAAGTTAGGTTACAGCACTAAGCCTTCTACAGTCACTTGCACTCAACTCTGCAAGCTTCACACGATATGCACAGAGCACTTACAATCCTTAGATCACATAGATCGATCACTAGCACTTAACACATTGGCCTAACATCACATGGATTCCCCTCCTTACATTGCCTAGACATCTATTTATACTTTACAAAATATGCTTAAACATGGGTAAACCCATGGGTCGAGATCCCATACCCATTGCATAATCCCAAACCCCAAAAAGGACCCAAAAAGGGGCCGAGATCCTAGGATCTCTACTTCATCTTGCGCTCCTCCTTCGATAGGTTGTCGAAGTCCCAAAATAGGTCAAACTTGACCAAGGATCTCCCAAAACTTGGTCAGGGGCCAACAGGCCCACAACACTCACCTGTGACTCGTCCCGAGTCACTCTAATCTAGGTAGTTCTTCTTTGAAATCCTCGACCTTGGCTCGAGCTTCTTCGACTTGTTGTTGTGCCATGACCTCCTATTCAGTGAAATCTTGGATGAATACCTCCTTCACGGGTGCTTCTAAGTGTTGTTCTGCTGCAATAACAACTTGCTCCAGTTCTGCTCCTCGACCTTAGATCTCTGTGAACAGTTGGTAATCCTCATCCTATACAGGTTGGAGTATTTGAGTCACTTCCATGACTTTGCTCTGAACGATGTGAACCCGCTACTAGGAAGTGTTTCTACTAGGAAGTGTGCTTCTCCTGGGATCGTTTCATTCTTTCCACAACAGACAAGGGCTTCAACTACGCCTGTATTGTCTCTGCTTGATACTTTGCTTCCTAGAGATATGATTCCAATGCCTTCAATTCTGGATTCTCAGTGAGCTTCTCATAAATCTAGGTAGTATGATCACTGAGTTGCTTCAATTCCATGGCAATAGCCTTTATTCTCTCGACTTCGCTCCTGGCAGTCACTTCTCTTTAATCTCTTATGTCCTGCGGAGTGTTGGGCACTAGGCAGAGCTCTAAATCTGTTATTCTTTGTTGTAGTTGTGGGATGGCCTACATGAGCTGCTCTACTTGATGCTCAACCTGGTCTTCTTCTTATGGCTTGCAACCTATCACAAATAGAAGTTCTCTGTGAACTCCTTCTTTTACCTCGAGGTTCCCTGCGAGCAACTGTTCCTATTCTTGTTGCATTTCCACTTTCTCCTCATCAAACTTTGTCTGGAGAGAAATCTTCTCCTACTCTGCAACTCAACGTTTTTCTACAAGTACTCCTTGTACTTGTGTCAAATCTTGGGTGGCTTGTTCTATTTCCTCTTATTCTCATTGAAGGTGAGCTTTCGTTGCATCTTCTAGGTGACGGAGTTGGGCTGGCTCATCTCCCAATTCTTTTTCTCTCGATGGCAGGGGCGCAGTGGAGACTACACGACTAGACTGTAGAAACTGTTGTACCCCTCGGAGCTCGACCTCAATTATATCATACATTTCCTCCTGCTTCGCTCCTTATTTCTCTGTGATTTCCAGTGAAGGGTCATTTAGAGCTGCTATGATGAAGTCAAAGTCATCAGGAGTAAGTGTAGTTTGCATCTTGGTCACGGTGGCTCTTGGTTTCTTCCAGAAAGAAGGTTTCGGGGGAGAAACCTTCCTCTTCTTCAAGGGTTCAGCCTCATCTCTGGGTAGTGTTACTTCGATTTTATTTTTTTCTGATTCTCTATCCTTCATATCTTCTACATCACCATCACCTCCTCGCTGAGGTGATATGGACACAGTCTTCCCTGAGGCGCTGCTGAAATCTTTTACCTCTTCAGTCTTCCCTAAGGCGCTGCTTAAATCTTGGACCTCTTCTGGAGCCCAGAGGAAATAAGAGACTGGTTGAATAGGCCATAGGTGCAGGAAAGAAATCAAAGGCACAATGAGCATCACCAGACCTAGCGATAACAGAGGACGATGGAGAAATGATCTCCAGAATGGTCCAGGATTGTCTGGCTGAAGACTTCAACCATGCAGCACATCAAAGGGATAAGCTACAGAAAGAGCTGGAATAAATAAGGTAGATCCTTAAGACACTCGAAGAAGCCTAGATCACAAGTAGCAGCAGAGGCATAAAGAAGTCGAAAAGAAAAACCAATGAAAGAATGGAGATTGAAGAACGAGACCCTGCTCGTCCAATGCCACACGCATCCACAATGGTCCACATAAATCTGAACATGATGCGAATGGATGAAATAGTGGAACAAACACCACTGAAGGATTTAGACCACATTCAATTGGTCTTGACATGGATTCTGTCAAGGACACTGTACAAATTACAAGTTAGCGTCGACCACGAGAAGCAGTCTCGAGCACATAAGAACTTAGTCGAGTTACAGAAAACAATGAAGCTGCGGGAAGCACTGGAAAAAGAGTACGGGTAGGAAAAATCAAAAAATCAGAAGGAGATGGAACACATGAATGAGTTGGAATGTAGAGTGGGAGAATTTTTTGGGAAAATTCCAAACACTGTGGAGGGAAATGAACTCCCAACCACAAAAAAGATCGACTAGATTGCGTAGGCAATTGCACAATACCAGAAGGAGATCGGGGATCTCCGAGAACAACTAACACCAATGACTCCACCAGCAGTAAAGGAGAAAAGGAAGCAGGCATCACAAGGAAAATATAGGAGATGGATAAATAGGTTAGCACAACAGCTGACTTTCTCGACAAAGCGGCGCAACTTTGGACAAGACTAGATGAGGATCCACAGTTTCAACGCTGGGACCAGAAAGAGGAAAGGATCAACGCAGCGATCCAATAACTCAATCAGAAGAAAAATATCATGCATATCCCAGAACACGTAAAGGGTATGAAAGAGTTGAAGAAGATGCACGTAGAATGCATCACTGCATAGACACAGAAACAGGAGCGACAGGCTCAAATAGAACTGTTACAGGAACAGGTGGCAGAAGTACTCGCACAGGCATAAGCAGATAGAGCATAGATGGCGCAAACCTAGGTAGAATACGCAAGACTACTAAGCGACGAAGTGGCCATTTAGGTTATCAAAACCATTAAGGAGAAGACCGCGCAGGCACTAACAACAACAACAAAGCTAAGGGAAAAGTTCCAGATGATCACTGAAGAGATCGACGTAGCTCAGAAAGATTAGATGACTCGGGACGTGTCACATGTCACTGTTGGGGGCCTGTTTGCAGTAGGTCGAAATGGGAAAGAAGGTGTGCATGAAGAAGAATGACAGTTGGAAGAGAAATCATGGGAAATAAGGTGTGCACGAAGAATAATGACAGCTAGAAGATAAATCGTGGGAAAGAAAGCGTGCAGGAGGAAAGTGACAACTAGCAAGAAGCACAGCATGGGCACATGAAAGGAGGAGGCGAAAGTTAAAAGGAAGCAGTAAATGCATGCGGAGAAGGACGACCTAATGACAGAAGAGTTAGGGCTTTTGGTAAGATTTTTTATGGAAATGGCTGAAGAGCCCGATAGATATAAATATAGGCAAGCAGGTATCAAAGAGAGGTTGGTTAAAGAGTTTGAGAGTTTGAGAGATCATAGATTCAGAAGCTCATAGATTTTGTGAAGATTGAGCTTCCATTTATGTAATATTTTGATAAGAGAATTACTTGGAACGAGAGAGCTAAGTGGGAGGTAGATCTCGAGGATCAAATCGCAGGCTAAGGAGCCTAGTGCGATCTAGTTATCCTCACAAATATCTTGTTGATCTAAGAAGAATTATAAGCGCGAGGCACGCGAATTGCCGAACTATCATAATAAGAGAGCCAAGAGCCAAATATTTGTGGATGTATCCCTGGGAGGGGGTGAACCACGGTAATACCTATGTAATGTGATGAATGCATGGATCTCTTTGTTTATTGTTGTTATTTAAATACTAGATGCGATGAATGAATGAGTTATTATATTGTTTAGTTCATTTATGTTGCACTGCTTAATTATGAAGGTCAGATAACAGTAATTTGTAATACAGTTAATAAGTAGTGGCTCAAAATGTGGATCATCTATCTCCTACTCAATCCTAGACTGTAAACACTTGAGTCTTATAGCCACCCATAAAATCTATCTCGGGTGAGACTACCCAGTACATTCTGTGTGATGTGTTGCCTTTTGGTTCACTAGAAGGGCCGATAGTTTTAGGCTTTGTTGCTACCCTGAAAGATACGAACCCCGGGTCAGTAACGCAGAGTTGTCTGATAGGTTAAATAAACAACACACATAAACGATGGAACGTACAGATACTGAGGAATTTTTGTATGTAGGGTGACTAGGAATCTTCCATTCATTAAAAGAGTTTTAATCGCTACGAGTTTTATCTGCTTTCTCAATCATGTGTAGAATTGTTTCCATGATTCTAATGGTCTAATTAATGGGTGATTGAGTTAGTCATGCCAATTAATATTCTACAATACTCATTATACCAACTAAAGAATGAGTTAGTTAATTAATATAGGAACCAGAAGGTAGTTTCACGGAGAAATGCCTTGAGCAGTGTAGCCAACTCAGTGACCTAAGTGGCATAGTGAACAATAGGCTATATGAAGCTCTCAGTGATAGAGTGTTAAAGAGAATTGATATGTATTTTATACAATTTTCATTATTGTAAGTTTTAAACCTGTGAAGTAAATCAATGTATATAGATTCTTAAGCAAAACAGAATTTAATCAATAGCTCATTCACATAGTACACAGAGATTTATACCGGAAACCCTCAACTGGGAAAACCTTTCTTATATTATATTATATCGAATTTCACCATTCACCATACAATATATATACAATGTTTTTAGGTATTCTGTAGATACCAAAACTCTAATCCCTTAATCCAGGATTAATTTACAAAACTGCTAAAAATAGAAAAATCCGCTAAAAATAGCAAAAACCGCCCACACACACGAGGGATCGTCGGACGCAATTGTCTTATATGACGTGCCCACACACACACATGCAAATAATATAACACATACCCAACATTCTCCCACTTGTTGTTTTCTTTGCATCGAGGGGTCCCAATATTATATAGTCAACAATCCAGGGCAACAATGCCCATTCTTACTCTACACCAGGAGAACTTTTTTGTGCTTACAGACTTTGTCAATGAATCTGCAACATTCTTCAAAGTGTCAAACGTTTCCAGCAACACCTTCTTTTCCTCAACCAGGTCTCTCACAAAGTGATACTGAACATCAATATGCTTTGTCTTTGAATGGTAAGTTGGGTTCTTTGCCAGGAAGATTGCACTCTGACTATCAAAATCTAATCTCACTGCTTGTTGTACCAACCCAATACCTAAGCACAATCTTTGTAACCATATTGCTTCCTTGCTTGCATGAGTGGCTGCCATGTATTCAACTTTTGTAGTTGAAAGTGCCACTACAGCCTATCTTTTTCTCATCCAACTGATTGCTCCTCCAAATAGGTTAAAAACATACCCACTTGTAGATCTTCTGTGATCCAGATCTCTAGCCCAGTCTGCATCAAAAAATCCATGTATGTCCACCACTCCGTCCAATCCTGGTCTTCCTTGGTAGCACAATCCATAATTGGTAGTGCCACGCAAATACCTGAAGACCCTCTTTACTGTTGTCCAATGCTCCTTCCCTAGTTTTGACATATACCTACTTAAAAATTCTCACTACATGTGCAACGTTCAGTCTAGTACAAACCATTGCATACATCAAATTGCCAAGTGCACTGGCATATGTAACTGTGTCTTGGGACACTGATCTGTAGATAAATTTACACCAATAGGAATAGGAAGCTTGACCAGTTTACTTCCATTCATATTAAACCTCTGCAATATCGTCTCAACATATTTTTCTGATTCAACCAGAGTTTCTTGTTTGCACGATCTCTTTTAATATCCATTCCCAGAATGAATTTAGCAGCATTGAGATCCTTCATGTCAAATTTGGAGGATAGCTGCGATTTCACCTCCTTGATAACATCCATGTTATTTCCTACCAACAACATGTCATCAACATACAACACTACCTAAATGAAGTGATTACCAACCTGCTTGGAATATACATAGTGATCAAGCTTGCTTCTTACAAATCCCAATCCAAGGATGTATGTGTCAAACTTTTGGTACCATATCCTAGGTGATTGCTTCAGACCATATAGTGACTTCTTTAGCTTACATACCATCTCTTTCTTTCCCTTCACTACAAATCCTTATGGTTGCTTCATGTATATTTCTTCTTCCAGATCCCCATGTAGGACTGTTGTCTTCACATCCATCTATTCCACTCCAAGATCAAAAGAAGCAGCAATAGATAAAATAAATCTAATAGAAGTTAACTTAGAAACAGGAGAAAAAATATCACCAAAGTAAATTCCCTCTACCTGAGAATAACCTTTTGCTACTAACTGATCTTTGTATTTCTCCACTTTACCTTGTGCATTAAACTTCTTCTTGAACAACCATTTTCTACCAACTAATTTTCTTCCAGCTGGCAACTCAACTATATCCCATGCCTCATTCTTATCCAAGGCATCCATTTCTTCAACCATGGCCTTCTTCTAGAGTTTACTATCCTGTGAATTCACTGCTTCCCTGACAGTCCTAGGATCATCATCAGTAATAGATAAAGCAAAATTGGAACGAAAATTAGGTGGACTATACCTTTTTGGTTTCCTTATATCTCTCACTGATCTCCTTAATACTGGGGTATGAGGTTCTTATTCTTCTTCTTCTGCTTCCTCTTCTTCAGATGATTCAGATTTTTCATCATCCAACTCAAGCTCTGTTTTCTTAGGTTCGTCTTGCGTTGGTAGGAATTCTTGTTTGGACACATCTTTTACCTCTCTGAAAATAGCATCTCGACTGTAAACAATTTTCTTGGTTTCTGGGTTCCAAAGCTTATAACCTTTCACACCATCTTTATAACCAATAAAGATACACTTTTCATCCTTTTTATCCAGCTTAATTCTATTTTACTTTGGAACATGTACATAAGCATCACAACCAAACACTCTAAGATGTTGAAGAGAGGGTTTCTTTCCAGACCATACCTCGTGTGGAGTTTTATCATCCAACGTTGATGAAGGTGATCGATTGACTAGGTAACATGTTGTACCCACTACCTCTACCCAGAATTCTTGTCCTAACCCGACACCGTTGAGCATGCTCCTTGATTTTTCCATTAGTGTCCTTTTCATCCTTTATGCAACTCCATTCTATTGAGGAGTGTATGGAGTAGACTTATGCCTTTCTATACCACACTTCTTACAGAATTCTTCGAATTCATTTCCGCAGAATTCTCCACCATTATTTGTTCTCAATACCTTTATTTTCTTCTCTTTTTTATTTTCTACCAGAGCCTTAAACTCTTTAGATTTATCAAATACCTCAGATTTCTTTCCGAGGAAATAAATCCATGTGTTCCTTGAAAAATCATCTATGAATGAAACCTAATACAGATATTTACTTAGGGATGGAACAAGAATAGGTCCAAACACATCAC
Source organism: Picea engelmannii (assembly GCA_009831015.1). Taxonomy (NCBI): domain Eukaryota; kingdom Viridiplantae; phylum Streptophyta; class Pinopsida; order Pinales; family Pinaceae; genus Picea; species Picea engelmannii. The sequence continues at coordinate 299,173 of ML801870.1, read as the reverse complement.
TATGCATCAACTCTAAGATCCCCTTTTCTCTTGTAGCACCAGATGGGAATCTTACTCGATTTTGTTTACCATATATGCAATGTTCACATAAATCAAAATCCAGAGTGCAATTAGACATACCTTCAACCATACCTTTACCGTGTAGTGTTCGCAGCCCCTTTTCTCCAATATGCCCCAGTCTTTGATGCCACAACATGGTCTTCTTTTCTGGGACAGTATTGGTCTAGTCTCCTTCATTTCTCTTCTCAGGGACAACAAAATTGTTACACCCATTAGTATAAGTGTTTCCCAACAACTTGTACATAGTTCCACACTGAACTCCCCTCATCAACACCATTTCTCCTCGTACCATCTTGTAAGTGCCCTTTCCAAATACAATATCCACTCCTGCATCTTCCTTCTTTCTTACAGATATTAAGATCCTGGCTAGTTTTGGAATGTGCAGAACCCCAGGGAGAGTTCTAATCCTTCCGTATTTTAGCAGCAACTTAACTCTTCCACGTCCCAAGAATTTTGTTGTCGAGTCGTATCCTAGGAATACATCACCACCATCATATTTTTCATATTCAGAGAACCACTCCTTGTGAGGAGTCATATGGTATGACGCACCTGAGTCGATCGACCATACATCACGGTCTTCATGTGTACTTGTAGATGCCAGGTAAACATCACCTCCTTCTTCAGTGGAGGTTTTCTCCTCTATGAAAGAGTTACTATCAAATCGCTTTGGTTTTTCAACCTTCTTAGACTTTCAATATTTCTTATAATGCCCTGTTTTACAACACTTCCAACATTTCCTCAAAGATTTTCTTGGAGACTTAGATACCTGTAGATTTAGATCTCCACCCCGAAGGATAACTAGGGTTCCTGTCTTGGGTACACCCTCTTATAAATAAAGTATCTGTGTTGTGACCATCCATGATTTTTCACCTCATCTCTTCAGATAACAAGGATTCAACTATATCCTCATACTTCAATGTAGATAGAGTCGTACTACCTATTTCTACAACCATATTATCCCAAGAGTCTGGCAAAGAACATAACAAAGTAATACACTTATCTTCCTCTACAATCGTAATATTAACAGAGCCAAGCTGACTTACCAGAGTATTAAAGGCATTTCGATGTTCTGTCACAGAATCTCCATCTTCCATCCTACGATGATACAACTTCTTTCGAAGAAACAACTTGTTTACTAGGGACTTTTATTGATACAAATTCCCCAACTTATCCCATAGTTCCTTGGTTGTATATTCTCCTGAGGCATTCAATAACACTGAATCTTCCAGGCAGAGTCTAATAGTACTACTTGCTCTCCTATCCAACTTCTCCCAATCTTCCTTCGACATACCAGTAGGTGGTGTACTAGTAGTTTGTGCACTAGTAGGTTGTGTACCAGTCATCTATGTGCCAGTAGGCTGCATACCAGTTGACTGTGTACCAGGGTCCACAACGATCCATTGTTCTTTGTCTACAAGAAGGTCCTCCATATTCAGCTTCCATAGCTCAAAGTTTCTACCATTGAACTTCTCCATCTCAATTCTAGAAGAACTCGCCATTCCTCTTTCTGCACTAAAATCAACACTGCAAAATCTCCCACTAAACCCAGGTTTATCATAGACCCAAGGTAAACTTGATCTATCAAGACCGAGCCAAACCTTCAACAACAAAGGCGTCCCTTTGAAGCCAAAAATGATCTTTGATACCACATGTAAGTTTTAAACCTTTGAAGTAAAGCAATGCATATAGATTCTAAAGCAAAACAAAATTTAATCAATGGCTCATTCACATAGTACACAGAGATTTATACCAGAAACCCTCAACTGGGAAAACCTTTCTTATATTATATTATATCAAATTTCACCATTCACCATACAGTATATATACAATGTTTTTAGGTATTTTGTATATACCAAAACCCTAATCCCTTAATCTGGGATTAATTTACAAAACTGCTAAAAATAGAAAAATCCGCTAAAATTAGCAAAAACCGCCCAAAAAAAAAAATTGGGGCACTGCCTTGGGCTACCACCCATTGTCAAACACTGCGTGTAACTAGGGGGAGGCATACCTGCCCCGCCCTGGGACCCCCCTAGGAAAGCACCCGACGCACACAACACAAACCGAGCACTACTACGAGGGATCATCGGACGCAGTTGTCTTATCTGACTCACCCACACACACACATGCAAATAATATAACACATACCCAACAATTATCAATGTTATATCAAATTGATGAGTGTCGAGAAAAACATTGAGCCTCCAGGAGATGGAGAATCCTATGCAAAACACAAGGACAAAATCGAGGTAGAGACAAGAAAATAATTCCGCACATGTATTTGTGTTGGTGAAGCAAGTGGGATATGAGCCCCTCGATTATGGATCAATACATATCTTGAATTTTTACAAAGGGGAAGTTGTCATCAAACTTCTTTTATTAGCTTCCAACATCTTATCAAGTCACTAACCAAATTCTTAATGGTTTTCATGAGTTTATGTTCATAATAAAATCAAAGTAAAGTATTGACATGAAATTATGATTCATGGAGCTTCCATTCAAATCCATACATATCTAGAGCCACCGCATTCAAATTTAGATTCTCTTGGGGTCGTCCCCTCATTTCAACATTATGGATAAAATTATATGTGATGTATGATCCATTTAAGTCATTTAATTGGTTGGAACATATCACATGGAGCTCCTTTGACCAAAATTTAAACCACACATGGGTTGAAGAAATCAAATGATCCAATAGCCTTTTCTCTCATTCACCATGGTTCTATATTTTTGTGTTGATCCACCTTTAAGCATATCATGTTATTGTATTGTTTCATGAAAGTAAAGGGAGGATTAATGAATATTGTACAATATTGAACCATATTGTAACCACCTCTTATCACACAATCCACTTGAGGTTTACTTTTTGTACATTTGAGGATGTTATTGGAGCTTGATTTCATGGTCAATTAACCATTTTGGGTAGATGAATACATTTTTAGCCTATTTTGGGAAAGGTTGTTTAGGAGGTTGTTATCCCTTTGCTCTATTTTTGGAAATTTGTTGTAACTAAATCCATGTTTATTGATTTTTTGACTTGGTTGTTGGAGTTAGTTATAGGGGATAATTTATTTTCATTTTCTTGTAAAATTTTATTAGAGGAATTTGATATCTCAACAAACTTCCTACTACTTTTAGTAAGAAAGTTGTTGAGGGTCTTATATTTATTGTATTCCTTGGAGAGAAAAGTGGATCTAGGAAAATAAATCATATTTTCTTATATCGTGAGTTAGAGATCAAATCTATATAAATATTTTCTCATTTCATTTGCAACTTGGATTATAATGAGTGGTTGATGGAATAACTTATGGGAATTCTAGATCAAGGAAATTGGATGAAGGTAACTTTTATCTAAATTATGTTTTTATTTATGTAAAATCTATTATGCGTGGTAGATATTTTCTATGAGTATCATTGCTAAATTTTATATGTGGGTTGAGAGTGTCAAAGATAAATATAGGAGTAACTTGTCTTTACAATGAGGAGCTAAATCCATACGTATCCATTGTGGGAAAAATCTTGTGCCTGGTTTTAAAGATGAGGGTTTAAAGACATATACATCATTTGTGAGTAAATGATTAACCATATCTTAGACTAGGTTTGGTTGTAAAGTCCCTATTGTGATTCCATTCCCTTCTTTACTTGTAAGAATTTTCTTACTAAAACCTTTATTAGAATCAACCTCTTTATATTGCAGCCATGTCTCCATAGCCCAAGAAATAAGACACTAGATTTCCCCTTCCATCTTTTCATCTCCAAGATCGTTCTTTTAAAACTTTCCATTTTCCTTTTGTTGTATTTGTTGTTAGGATTCTCTTACTCCCACTCCATACTATACAAATGAGCCTAGTAACCATAGGGAAGCTCCCTTGACATAGATCCACCCTTTGTCTAAATTGCAAAGGAGTGTTGGTGAGGTGACAATGGGCAGCCTCCCAGTTTCACATGTCTTCATATAGGTGTTAGGAATTTTCATCCTTGGGTGTAAGATTATGTGGTAATATACCTATTTATCTTTTCAAAGTTTAAAGACTCATTAGAACAATATCTAATGGATTTTCTAGAAATGTTGCACTATTTATCATACCGGGGGTTGGTTTTTCTAATTTCCTTTTAACACAACACCTTGATAGATAAATTGTTAATGGAAGTAGAGAAGGTTGTTGTAAAATTATGATAGAGGTATTCAATATTATCCTTATTTGATAGGATATTTAATTCATTATTTAAATCCTTTTAAAAAGGTAAATTTTGTGGTTTTTGAAGATCAAATACTTTTTGTTATGAGAGTTCTCTTCAATGGGGCTTTAGTGCATGTAAAATTTTAGAGTTGGGTTTAAAGGTCTATGATCAGATTCGGTCTCATGGTCATTAATATGTTAAAATTTACTATTTGGTTTTATACCAAGATATCATATATCACATAATCTATGACATTGTTGCCAAGCTCGTGAATATAGGTCATCAAGTTGTATTTTATCCACTGCATTAGACCATTGAAAATTATGTTATCTTGAGAACTACACAGCTTGATCAGCTTGGTACCAAACAAATTCTCAACCAAGTCTTCATAGTTTTGTTTTGTGTATATTCTAGCTAAAACACGGTCATTTATTAACATAATAGCTTAATTAGTTCTTTTTAAAGCGTTAAATCCTCCATGCAAGAGGATGTTACCTTCATTTATGACAATGTAAATATTCCTAGCATTAATATATAAATATCCATCCATCTGTATTGACTGAAAAAATATTTCTTGTGAATCCCAATGTGAGGAAAAATGTTATTTTTTATGTAACAAGTTATACCTCCATTTCCTTTGCAATAGGATATCTTGTTCCATAACAACCACACAACAAATCCTTATATGTTAGGGGCCTTATATTATTCATTATCCCGTGTTTAAACAAGCAACATACTATCAATTTCACTTGGTATCCAACTTAACATAATCCCTTTTCTCCATGGAAAGCTTAAATAAATTGACATCAATGTTTTTATTTTATTTTTAACCAGAACTGGAGGATTTTATATTAAAAAGACTACTAGAAAGTTGACAACAAAAAACATACAAAGGAAATTGTTGAGCATCCCATTGCATTACATAATATCACCCTATCTAAAATTTTTAGGTAATTCTATTGGGTTCTTAGCATGGATTACATAAACTTTGTGTTGATAAGTGTAAGACTTACAAAATACCAACATAATTTTAACTATTCTAAAATACATTGACAAAAGTCATTTTTCCTCCCTCTTGGTTGCATTCATAAAAACGTACGATAAGGCATTCCATTAAACCCTTAAGAGTTATTTCATATCCTAATGAATAGGATCCCATATGACCTCACTATTGATAGCCAACATTCTCACCACTTTTTGAGCTTCTTAGTTTTCTAAGCGATCTGCTACCTCATTTTTGTCTCTTAACACATGATAGTACCACAAATGTAAGAATTTAGTGTCTAATTAGAGTATTCAACATAATATTGGATCCATCCTAGTGTCCTCCAAGTTTTTTTCTTTGATCATATGACAAATGAGTAGAAGTTAATCTCCATAGATTATTACCTTCTGCATTTTCTTTGCTCGAGCAATCTTCAAACCCTGATATAAATCATGTCTATACCAAATTGTTGGAAAATATGCCCAGACTCTATGAATATGTTGCTTGAATTGTTTCTCTAGGTTCATAGATGACACCCCCGGGAACCTACCACCTTGAAATTGACGTCAAATTTCGATAAAAGGTTTAACAAATTTAATATCCATTTCTATTTTAACTGATGATGATGATGATGATGATGATGACGATGACAATGATCCATGGAGATCAAATTTGCTCCTAAATCACCATAGTTTTTATGAGTTAAAAAGTTAAGAAGGTCGATATTGTAACAAATATTTTGAAACTGTGATTACATGTAGGTGTATTTAGGACATTTTAAGAGAAAATGTTTTTTGTATTCAACTATGTTAGTGTTACTAAGACAAATGCACTTCTTATATATCCTCAAGTATAGAATGCTTGTAATTTTACAACATGTTAAAGATTCATATGTTTTCAATGTTAAAAATAAAAATTCCTCTTCTTTAGTATACATAAACAAGCACAAGAGATGTCCCAATGGAAAAGGTTTCATCTCATAGATTTGAATTCATGCATAAATTTTAATTACAACATTGCATGTGAACATAAGTTTGAATTACAATATTGTGTGTCAGCATATTGAATATTCTTATACCAATACCAAAAATGCATTAGCCTATGTTCCCAAAAAAATTGTTGAAGGTGAAGTGGTGAGACATTACTTATCAAAATTACTTAAAATATATCCATTTTCACCTAAAATATAAAATAATAAATTTATATGCAAATAAAATATTTTTTTCATACATACAAAATATTATATTTTCTTCATAAAATTTAAATCACCAAAAATAAAACAAATACTAATAACTCTTAAAAACTTTTATGGATTAAAATAATATTTCTAATTTTACTTTATAAATAAAATTACACCAAAATTCCCTTTAAAACTTGACATTAACTTATTATGTAAAACAGACCCCACTGAAATGAATAATATTAGCTATATATATAGAACCCTAAAGTATTACATTAAAAGTTCCCTTTAAAACTTGGCCATAAGACTTATTATGTAAAACTGATCCTACCACAGTGAATAATATTGGTTATATATAACCCTAAAGCATTACATTACATTAAAAAATAAACTCCATCTTGTTGCGAGGATCATAAACATTCAATCCTTGATTGGTTGCACTTTAATTCAGGAATGCAAAGTGGTGTTGTATTGATCCACTCATAAGTGAAAAGTATGTATCATGCGATATGGTATGCCCTCTTTAACCTTTTCACGGTGTTCCGTGATTATCCAATCCATGTGCTCAAATCTTCTTTCAATCTCCTCGATACCGAAACATTCTATCCAATCCCTGTGCTAAAATTTTCTTTTAATCTCCCCAATATCAAACCATTCTAACACTTTGTAAGGCTTGAGGCTTTCCCTTTACTAATTGTATCAAAGGTGATACAAGATCTTCGCCATGCTCTCCACTATCGGTATGGATACTCCACAGTAAGTATGTCAGCACACAGATGAATATACATCAGTGTAATTCTTTTCCATTATTATAATTATAAATTTTGTTACAAGATCATCAAAAGTAAACAAGTGGTAGCATTGCACTTCACATTCAATATATGGTATCATATGTATTTATTTCATTGACATAAATTTAATGATCTTAATGAATAGATGTCATAATTATCTAAGATTAAAACTCCAAACTTAAGTTATCTAAGATAGAAAAAAAAATTGAATTGTGTGCCATTTAAACCATTAAAACTCAAAACTCAGGGACATAACCTAAGATCGAAAAATAACATTGTGTTATAACGCCACAATAAGAAATCTAATTGATTAACCAATCACACATGTGTGATAAAAGTGATTTTAATATTATGGAAATTTTTTTATTTTATTAAGTATCTGTACAACATTGGATAGCAAAAAAAATATTTGTAGTGATAATGGATGGTCAACAATGAATTGAATGCTATACTCCTGCCTTCACAACTTAATAATAAGCATTTCATTTTAAAAAATGATTTTACATTAATGATAAGTTTTCACTTATTTACTTAAGGCATTGACTTGACTAGCTGTTCTACCAAATAATTAGTAAATACAGAAGTGAATTCAACAAGTTGAAAAACTCGAGATTTTACAAAAATAATCACTTAAAATTAAGAATCCAACAACTTCTGATGGAATTTCAGACAAATATCCCCTGAAAAATATTCATTTCATAAAATCTTACCTACAGCTTTAGTAATACCTTTCCCCTTCAAACCCTCTACAAAGCTCTCAATGTTTTTATCCGAAGATCCTCCTCCTTGCACTGCAGTCCTCGCACTGTTTCTTAAAGCCTCCACATTTTTCTTCACCTCCGTCCCTTCGTTACTGAACAATTTTCTGATAGCGCTGGATATATCTTTCCTCGGTATCAGCCCGTTCTCCACCTGACCTCCTCCGCTTAATCTATAACCGATCTTCCATTCATCGGCCATGAGCTTGCAGTTGGTGAATTGATCCGCCGAAAAAGGAAACCCTATCATCGGAACTCCAAGAGCTATGCTTTCAAGCATTGAGTTCCATCCGCAGTGCGTAATAAATCCCACAATGGAGGGATGGGATAACACCTGTAGCTGATTGCACCATGGAACAACGAGCCCCTGCCTTTTGATCTCATCCAGAAAACCGTCGGGTAAGCAGTCTGAGACTGTTGAAGAGACTATGTCCGAACGAAGAGCCCAGAGGAAGAACTCTCCGCTGTCTTTGAGACCCATCGTTATTTCCTCCAGCTGAGCTTTAGTTACATGAACGAAACTCCCAAAGGAAATGTATATAACCGAACCATTAGGCTTTGCAT
>ML801870.1:262591-285322 GCA_009831015.1 Picea engelmannii | reverse complement strand
ATACCGAGGAAAGATATATCCAGCGCTATCAGAAAATTGTTCAGTAACGAAGGGACGGAGGTGAAGAAAAATGTCGAGGCTTTAAGAGACAGTGCGAGGACTGCAGTGCAAGGAGGAGGATCTTCGGATAAAAACATTGAGAGTTTTGTAGAGGGTTTGAAGGGGAAAGGTATTAGTAATGTAGAGCATAGCCTCTCCCATCAGACAGACGTCCAGTCATCCATCTCCCGTCTCCTGCTCAGCCCAGAGGCATAGATACACCTACCAATACCGGGGCAACAGGTTAAAGATTTTATGAAATGAATATTTTTTAGGGGATATTATTTTATTTGTCTGGAATTCGGTGAGAAATTGTTGGATTTGTAATTTTAAGTGATTATTTTTGTAAAATTTGGAGTTTTTCAGCTTGTTGAATTCACTTCTGTATTCACTAACCATTTTTTAGAACAACTAGTCAATAAGTTAAGTCAATAAGTGAAAATTTATCATTAATGTAAAATCATTTTTTTTTAATGAAATGCTTATTATTAAGTTGTGAAGGCAGGATTATAGCATTCAATTCATTGTTGATCATCCATTATCACTACAAATATTTTTTTTGCTATCCAATGTTGTACAGATACTTAATAAAATAATTTTTTTTCCCATAATATTAAAATCACTTTTATCACACTTGTGATTGGTTAACCAATTAGATTTCTTATTGTGGCGTTATAACATAATGTTATTTTTCATCTTAAGTTATGTTCCTGAGTTTTGAGTTTTAATGGTTTAAATGGCACACAATTCAATTTTTTTTTCTATCTTAGATAACTTAAGTTTGGAGTTTTAATCTTAGATAACTATGACATCTATTCATTAAGATCATTAAATTTATGTCAATGAAATAAATACATATGATACCATATATTGAATCTGAATTGCAATACTACTTCTTGTTTGCTTTTAAATGATCTTGTAACAAATTTTATAATTACAGTAATGGAAAAGAATTACAGTGGTGTATATTCTTGTGTGTGATCAAGACATATTCACGGTGGAGATAGTGGCGAGAGCATGGCGAAGACCCTATATCACCTTTGCTACAACTAGCACAGCCACACAATTGTCGCTGATCAACGCTGAAAGGTTGATAAGATGAAAAGAATTCTTAAAAGAATATATTAAATTTTATTATTTATTAACAAATAAACGGTTGGGCTTCATTTATCTGGTGTTAATATTTTAATTTTTGTTAATCACTTAGGTGGCAATCAGTTAGCTATCAAAGTAATTTTTAAATATGATCAGGTAAATGTAAAAAAGTAAACACATAAACGGATGTCTTTATAATAGCTAGGAAGTTAATGATTGAAATCATAGCCATTTATTTTGTGTGACCACTAAGAATATTCCAGCCATATTTAATCCTGTCTATAGAAAACTTATTAAACACTAAACCCCTATTAAATCTGTCCATTGTCAATATGTGTACACCTTTCGGCGTAATTAATAAAAAAAATAGCCTCAAACCTTAGTGTTAGAATGATTTGATATTGGGGAGATTGAAAGAAAATTTTAGCATAGGGATTGGATAGAATGTTGCGGTATCGAGGAGATTGAAAAAAGATTTGAGCACATGGATTGAATAATCACGGAACACCGTGAAAAGGTTACAGAGGGCATAACATATCGCATGATAAATACTTTTCACCTATGAGTGGATAACACAACACCACTTTGCATTCATAAATTAAGGTGCAACCAATCAAGGATGGAATGTTTATGATCCTCTCAACAAGATGGAGTTCATTTTTTAATGTAGTGTAATACTTTAGGGTTATATATATAATCAATATTATTCACTGTGGTAGGATCAGTTTTACATATCAGTTTTACATAATAAGTCTTATGGTGAAGTTTTAAAGGGAACTTTTAATGTAATACTTTAGGGTTCTATATATAGCTAATATTATTCATTTCACTAGGGTCCGTTTTACATAATAAGTTTTAATGTCAAGTTTTAAAGGGAATTTTGGTGTAATTTTATTTATAAAAAAAAAATTAGAAATATCATTTAATCCATAAAAGTTTTTAAGAGTTATAAATATTTGTTTTATTTTTGGTGATTTAAATTTTATGAAGAAAATATAATATTTTGTATGTATGAGAAAAATATTTTATTTGCATATAAATTTATTATTTTAGATTTTAGGTGAAAATGGATATATTTTAAGTAATTTTGATAAGTAATGTCTCACCACTTCACCTCCAACAAATTTTTTGGGAACATAGGCTAATGCATTTTTGGTATTGGTATAAGAATATTCAATATGCTGACACACAATATTGTAATTCAAACTTATGTTGACATGCAATGTTGTAATTAAAATTTATGCATGAATTCAAATCTATGAGATGAAAATTTTTCCATTGTGACATCTCTTGTGCTTGTTTATGTATACTAAAGAAGATGAATTTTTATTTTGAACATTGAAAACATATGAATATTTAACATGTTGTAAAATTACAAGCATTCTATACTTGAGGATATATAAGAAGTGCATTTGTCTTAGTAACACTAACATAGTTGAATATGAAAAACATTTTCTCTTAAAATGTCATAAATACACCTACATTAAATCACAACTTCAAAATATTTGTTACAATATCGACCTTCTTAACTTTTTAACTCATAAAAACTATGGTGATTTAGGAACAAATTTGATCTCCATGGATCGTCGTCGTCGTCATCATCATCATCATCAGTTAAAACAGAAATGGATATTAAATTTGTTAAACCTTTTATCGAAATTTGACGTCAAATTCACGGTGGTAGGTTCCTGCGGGTGTCATCTATGAACCTAGAGAAACAATTAAAGCAACATATTCATAGAGTCTGGGCATATCGTCCAACAATTTGGTATAGACATATGATTTATATCAGGGTTTGAAGATTGCTCGGGCAAAGAAAATGCAGAAGGTAATAATCTGTGGAGATTAACTTCTACTCATTTGTCATATGATCAAAGAAAAAAACTTGGAGGACATTAGGATGGATTCAATATTATGTTGAATACTCTAATTAGACACTAGATTCTTACATTTGTGGTACTATCATGTGTTAAGAGACAAAAATGAGGTAGCATATCACTTAGAAAACTAAGAAACTCAAAAAGGGGTGAGAATGTTGGCTATCAATAGTGAGGTCATATGGGAGCCTATTCATTAGGATATGAAATAACTCTTAAGGGTTTAATGGAATGCCTTATCGTACGTTTTTATGAATGCAGCCAAGAGGGAGGAAATATGACTTTTGTCAATGTATTTTAGAATAGTTAAACTTATGTTGGTATTTTGTAAGTATTACACTTATCAACACAAAGTTTATGTAATCCATGCTAAGAACCCACTAGAATTACCTAAATTTTTTGGATAGGGTGATATTATGTAATGCAATGGGATGCTCGACAATTTCCTTTTTGTGTTTTTTGTTGTCAACTTTCTGGTAGTCTTTTTAATATAAAATCCTCCAGTTCTGGTTAAAAATAAAATAAAAACATTGATGTGAATTTATTTAAGCTTTCCATGGAGAAAAGGGATTATGTTAAGTTGGATACCATGTGAAATTGATAGTATATTGCTTGTTTAAACACAAGATAATGAATAATATAAGGACCCTAACATATAAGGATTTGTCGTCTGGTTGTTATGGAACAAGATATCCTATTGCAAAGGAAATGGAGGTAAAACTTGTTACATAAAAAATAACATTTTTCCTCACATTGGGATTCACAAGAAATATCATTTCAATCAATACAGGTGGATGGATATTTATATATTAATGCTAGGAATATTTACATAGCAATATGTTTTTTGTGCATATTAATTCTACCTTTTATAAGAAAAACAATCTAGATAAAAAAATTGTCCTTACAATGCCTTACAATATGATATTTACATTGTGATAAATGAAGGTAACATCCTCTTGCATGGAGGATTTAACTCTTTAACAAGAACTAATTAAGCTATTATGTTAATGAATGACCGTGTTTTAGCTAGAATATACACAAAAAAAACTATGAAGACTTGGTTGAGAATTTGTTTGGTACCAAGCTGATCAAGTTGTGTAGTTCTCAAGATAACATAATTTTCATTGGTCTAATGCAGTGGATAAAATACAACTTGATGACCTATATTCACGAGCTTGGCAACAATGTGATAGATTATGTGATATATGATATCTTTGTATAAATCCAAATAGTAAATTTTAACATATTAATGACCATGAGACTGAATCTGATCATAGACCTTTAAAATTTTACATGCACTAAAGCCCCATTGAAGAGAACTCTCATAACAAAAAGTATTTGATCTTCAAAAACCAAAAAATTGACCTTTTTAAAAGGATTTAAATAATGAATTAAATCTCCTATCAAATAAGGAAAATATTGAATACCTCTATCATAATTTTACAACAACCTTCTCTACTTCCATTAACAATTTATCTATCAAGGTGTTGTGTTAAAAGGAAAATAGAAAAACCAACCCCTGGTATGATAAATAGTGCAACATTTCTAGAAAAACCATTAGATATTGTTCTAATGAGTCCTTAAACTTTGAAAAGATAAATAGGTATGTTACCACATAATATTACACCGAAAGATGAAAATTCCTAACACCTATATGAAGACATGTGAAACTAGGAGGCCACCCATTGTCACCTCACCAACACTCCTTTGCAATTTAGACAAAGGGTGGATCTATGTCAAGGGAGCTTCCCTATGGTTACTAGGCTCATTTGTATAGTATGGAGTGGGAGTAAGAGAATCCTAACAACAAATACAACAAAAGGAAAATGGAAAGTTTTAAAAGAGTGATCTTGGAGATGAAAAGATGGAAGGGGAAATCTAGTGTCTTATTTCTTGGGCTATGGAGACATGGCTGCAATATAAAGAGGTTGATTCTAGTAAAGGTTTTAGTAAGAAAATTCTTACAAGTAAAGAAGGGAATGGAATCACAATAGGGACTTTACAACCAAACCTAGTCTAAGATATGGTTAATCATTTACTCACAAATGATGTATATGTCTTTAAACCCTCATCTTTAAAACCAGGCACAAGATTTTTCCCACAATGGATACATATGGATTTAGCTCCCCATCGTAAAGACAAGTTACTCCTATATTTATCTTTGACACTATCAACCCACATATAAAATTTAGAAATGATGCTCATAGAAAATATCTACCACGCATAATAGATTTTACATAAATAAAAACATAATTTAGATAAAAGTTTCCTTCTTCCAATTTCCTTGATCTAGAATTCCCATAAGTTATTCCATCAACCACTCATTATAATACAATTTGCAAACAAAGTGAGAAAATATTTATATAGATTTGGTCTCTAACTCACGATATAAGAAAATATGATCTATTTTCCTAGATCCACTTTTCTCTCCAAGGAATAGAATAAAAATAAGACCCTCAACAACTTTCTTACTAAAAGTAGTAGGAAGTTTGTTGAGATATCAAATTCCCCTAATAAAATTTTACAAGAAAATGAAAATAAATTATGTCCTATAACTAACTCCAACAACCAAGTCAAAAAATCAATAAACATGGATTTAGTTACAACACATTTCCAAAAATAGAGCGAAGGGATAACAACCTCCTAAACAACCTTTCCCAAAATAGCCTAAAAATGTATTCACCTACCCAAAATGGTTAATTGACCATGAAATCAAGCTCCAATAACATCCTCAAATGTACAAAAAAGTAAACCTCAAGTGGATTGTGTGATAAGAGATGGTTACAATATGGTTCAATATTGTACAATATTCATGAATCCTCCCTTTACTTTCATGAAACAATACAATAACATGATATGCTTAAAGGTGGATCAACACCAAAATATAGAACCATGGTGAATGAGAGAAAAGGCTATTGGATCATCCGATTTATTCAACCCGTGTGTGGTTTAAATTTTGGTGAAAGGAGCTCCATGTGATATGCTCCAACCAATTAAATGACTTAAATGGATCATACATCACACATAATGTTATCCACAATGTTGAAATGAGGGGACGACCCCAAGAGAATCTAAATTTGAATGTGATGGCTCTAGATATGTATGGATTTGAATGGAAGCTCCATGAATCATAATTTCATGTCAATACTTTACTTTGATTTTATTATGAACATAAACTCATGAAAACCATTAAGAATTTGGTTAGTGACTTGATAAGATGTTGGAAGCTAATAAAAGAAGTTTGATGACAACTTCCCCTTTGTAAAAATTCAAGATATGTATTCATCCATAATTGAGGGGCTCATATCCCACTTGCTTCACCAACACCAATACCTGTGCAGAATTGTTTTCTTGTATCTAACTCGATTTTGTCCTTATGTTTTGCATAGGATTCTCCATCTCCTGGAGGCTCAATGTTTTTCTTGACACTCATCAATTTGATATAACATTGATAATTGTTGGGTATGTGTTATATTCTTTGCATGTGTGTGTGTGGGCGCGTCAGATAAGACAACTGCGTCTGATGATCCCTCGTAGTAGTGCTCGGTCTGTGTTGTGTGCATCAGGCGCTTTCCTAGTGGGGTCCGAGGGGGGGGGGGCAGTTATGCCCCTCCCTAGTTATGTGTAGCGTTCAACAATGGGTGGTAGCTCAGGGAAGTGCCCCGAAATTATTTTTTGGGTTGTTTTTTCTATTTTTAGCGGATTTTTCTATTTTTAGCAGTTTTGTAAATTAATCCTGGATTAAGGGATTAGGGTTTTGGTATCTACAGAATACCTAAAACAATTGTATATATACTGTATGGTGAATGGTGAAATTTGATATAGTATAATATAAGAAAGGTTTTCCCAGTTGAGCCATTGATTAAATTTTGTTTTGCTTAAGAATCTATATGCATTGCTTTACTTCACAGGTTTAAAACTTACATGTGGTATCACAGATCATTTTTGGCTTCAAAAGGATTCCTTTGTTGTTGAGGGTTTGGCTCATTCTTGATAAATCAAGTTTACCTTGGGTCTGTGATAAACCTGGGTTTAGTGGGAGCTTTTGCAGTGATGATTTGAGTGCGGAAAAAGGAATGGCGAGTTCTTCTAGAATTGAGATAGAGAAGTTCAACGGTAAAAAAATTGAGCTATGGAAGTTGAAGATGGAGGACCTTCTTGTAGACAAAGAACAATGGATCGTTGTGGACCGTGGTACACAATCAACTGGTATGCAACCTACTAGCACACAAATCACTGGTACACAACCTACTAGTGCACAAACTACTAGTAGACCACCTACTGGTATGTCAAAGGAAGATTGGGAGAAGTTGGATAGGAGAGAAAGGAGTACTATTAGACTCCGCCTGGAAGATTCAGTGTTGTTTAATGTCTCAGGAGAATCTATAGCCAAGGAACTATGGGATAAGTTCGGGAATTTTTATCAATCAAAGTCCCTTGTAAACAAGTTGTTTCTTCGAAAGAAGTTGTATCATATTAGGATGGAAGATGGAGATTCTGTGACAGAACATCTAAATTCCTTTAATACTCTTGTAAGTCAACTTGGCTCTGTTAATATTACGATTGTAGAGGAAGATAAGTGTATTACTTTGTTATGTTCTTTGCCAGACTCTTGGGATAATCTCGTTGTAGCAATAGGTAGTACCACTCAATCTACGTTGAAGTATGAGGATATAGTTGCATCCTTGTTATCTGAAGAGATGAGGTGGAAAATCATGGATGGTCACAACGTAGATGATTTATTTATAAGAGGGTGTACCCAAGACAGGAACCCTAGTAATCCTTCAGGGCGAAGATCTAAATCTATAGGTAGATCTAAGTCTCCAGAAAAATCTTTGAGGAAATGTTGGAAGTGTGGTAAAACAGGGCACTATAAGAAAGATTGCAAGTCTAAGAAGGTTGAAAAACCAAAGGGATCTGATAGTACCTCTTTCACAGAGGAAAAAACCTCCACTGAAGAAGGAGGTGATGTTTACCTGGCATCTACAAGTACACATGCAGACCATGATGTATGGTTGATCGACTCAGGCGCATCATACCATTTGACTCCTCACAGGGAGTGGTTCTCTGAATATGAAAAATATGATGGTGGTGATGTATTCCTAGGATATGTCTCGACAACAAAAATCTTGGGGCATGGAAGAGTTAAGTTTCTACTAAAAGACGAAAGGATTAGAACTCTCCCTAGGGTTCTGCACATTCCAAAACTATTCAGGAGCTTAATATCTGTAGAAAATATGGAAGATGCAGGAGTGGATACTGTATTTAGAAAGGGCACCTGCAAGATGGTACAAGGAGCAATGGTGTTGATGAGGGGAGTTCGGTGTGGAACTATGTACAAGTTGTTGGGAAGAACTTATACTAATGGTTGTAAGAGTTTTGTTGTCCCTGAGAAGAGAAATGAAGGAGACAAGACCAATACTATCCCAGAAAAGAAGACCATGTTGTGGCATCAAAGACTGGGGCATATTGGAGAAAAGGCCCTGCGAACACTACACGATAAAGGTATGGTTGAAGGTATGTCTAATTGCACTCTGGACTTTTATTTCTGTGAACATTGCATATATGGTAAACGAAATCAAGTAAGATTCCCATCTGGTACTACAAGAGAAAAGGGGATCTTAGAGTTGATACATAGTGATGTGTTTGGACATGTTCTTGTTCCATCCCTAGGTAAATCTCTGTATTAGGTTTCATTCATAGATGATTTTTCAAGGAACACATGGATTTATTTCCTCGGAAAGAAATCTGAGGTATTTGATAAATTTAAAGAGTTTAAGGTTGTAGTAGAAAATCAGAAAGAGAAGAAAATAAAGGTATTGAGAACAGATAATGGTGGAGAATTCTGTGGAAATCAATTCAAAGAATTCTGTAAGAAGTGTGGTATAGCAAGGCATAAGACTACTCCATACACTCCTCAATAGAATGGAGTTGCATAAAGGATGAACATGACACTAATGGAAAAAACAAGGAGCATGCTCAACAGTGTTGGGTTAGGACAAGAATTCTGGGCAAAGGAAGTGGGTACAACATGTTACCTGGTCAATCGATCACTTTCATCAACGTTGGATGATAAAACTCCACACGAGGTATGGTCTGGAAAGAAACCCTCTATTCAACATCTTAGAGTGTTTGGTTGTGATGCTTATGTACATGTTCCAAAGGAAAATAGAATTAAGCTGAATAAAAAGGTTGAAAAGTGTATCTTTATTGGTTATAAAGATGGTGTGAAAGGTTATAAGCTTTGGAACCTAGAAACCAAGAAAATTGTTTACAGTTGAGATGTTGTTTTTAGAGAGGTAAAATATGTGTCCAAACAAGAATTCCTACCAACACAAGATGAACCTGAGAAAACAGAGCTTGAGTTGGATGATGCAAAATCCGAATCATCTGAAGAAGAGGAAGCAAAAGAAGAAGAATAAGAACCTCATACCCCGGTATTGAGGAGGTCAGTGAGAGATAGAAGGAAACCAAAAAGGTATAGTCCACCTGATTTTCGTTCTAATTTTTCTTTATCTATTACTGATGATGATCCTAGGACTGTCAGGGAAGCAGTGAATTCACAGGATAGTAAACTCTGGAAGAATGCCATGGTTGAAGAAATGGATGCCTTGGATAAGAATGAGGCATGGGATATAGTTTAGTTGCCAGCTGGAAGAAAATTGGTTGGTAGAAAATGGTTGTTCAAGAAGAAGTTTAATGCACAAGGTAAAGTGGAGAAATACAAAGCTTGGTTAGTAGCAAAAGGTTATTCCCAGGTAGAGGGAATTGAGTTTGGTGAGATTTTTTCTCATGTTGCTAAGTTAACTTCTATTATATTTCTTTTATCTATTGTTGCTTCTTTTGATCTTGAAGTGGAACATATGGATGTGAAGACATCATTCCTACATGGGGATCTAGAAGAAGAAATCTACATGAAGCAGCCAGAAGGCTTTGTAGTGAAGGGAAAGAAAGAGCTAGTTTGTAAGCTAAAGAAGTCACTATATGGTCTGAAGAAATCACCTAGGATATGGTACCAAAAGTTTGACACATACATCCTTGGATTGGGATTTGTAAGAAGCAAGGTTGATCACTATGTATATTCCAAGAAGGTTGGTAATCACTTCATTTAGGTAGTGTTGTATGTCGATGAGATGTTGTTGGTAGGAAATAACATGGATGTTATCAAGGAGGTGAAATCACAACTATCCTCCAAATTTGACATGAAGGATCTCGGTGCTGCTAACTTCATTCTGGGAATGGAGATTAAAAGAAATCATGCAAACAGGAAACTCTGGTTGAATCAGAAAAATATGTTGAGACAATATTGCAAAGGTTTAATATGCATGGAAGTAAACCGGTCAAGGTTCTTATTCCTATAGGTGTAAATTTATCTATAGATCAGTGTCCCAAGACACAAGAGGAAGAAGAGGAAATGTCCCATGTTACATATGCTAGTGCAGTTGGCAGTTTGATGTATGCAATGATCTATACTAGACCGAACATTGCACATGCAGTGGGAATTTTTAAGTAGGTATATGTCAAAACCAGGGAAGGAGCATTGGACAACAGTAAAGAGGGTCTTCAGGTATTTGCATGGCACTACCAATTATGGATTATGCTACCAAGGAAGACCAGGATTGGATGGAGTGGTGGACATACATGGCTTTGTTGATGCAAACTGGGCTTGAGATCTGGATCGCAGAAGATCTACAAGTGGGTATGTTTTTAACCTATTTGGAGGAGCAATCAGTTGGATGAGCAAAAGATAGGCTGTAGTGGCACTTTCAACTACAAAAGTTGAATACATGGCAGCCAATCATGAAAGCAAGGAAGCAATATGGTTACAAAGATTGTGCTCAGGTATTGGGTTGGTACAACAAGCAGTGAGATTAGATTGTGACAGTCAGAGTGCAATCTTCCTGGCAAAGAACCCAGCTTACCATTCAAAGACAAAGAATATTGATGTTCAATATCACTTTGTGAGAGACATGGTTGAGGAAAAGGTGTTGCTGGAAAAGGTTGACACTTTGAAGAATGTTGCAGAATCATTGACAAAGTCTATAAGCACAAAAAAGTTATCCTGGTGTAGAGTAACAATGGGCATTGTTGCCCTAGATTGTTGACTATATAATATTGGGACCCCTGGATGCAAAGAAAACAACAAGTGGGAGAATGTTGGGTATGTGTTATATTATTTTCATGTGTGTGTGTGGGCACGTCATATAAGACAATTGTGTCTGACGATCCCTCGTGTGTGTGGGCGGTTTTTGTTATTTTTAGCGGATTTTGCTATTTTTAGAAGTTTTGTAAATTAATCCCGAAATAAGGGATTAGGGTTTTGGTATCTACAGAATACCTAAAAACATTGTATATATATTGTATGGTGAAATTTGATATAATATAATATAAGAAAGGTTTTCCCAGTTGAGGGTTTCTGGTATAAATCTCTGTGTACTATGTGAATGAGCTATTGATTAAATTATGTTTTTCTTAAGAATCTATATACATTGATTTACTTCACAGGTTTAAAACTTACAATAATGAAAATTGTATAAAATGTGTATAAATTCTCTTTAACACTCTATCACTGAGAGCTTCATATAGCCTATTGTTCACTGTGCCACTTAGGTCACTGAGTTGGCTACACTGCTCAAGGCATTTCTCAGTGAAACTACCTTCTGGTTCCTATATTAATTAACTAACTCATTCTTTAGTTGGTATAATGAGTATTGTAGCATATTAATTGGCATGAGTAACTCAATCACCCATTAATTAGACCATTAGAATCATGGAAACAATTCTACACATGATTGAGAAAGAAGATAAAACTCGTAGCGATTAAAACTCTCTTAATGAATGGAAGATTCCTAGTGACCCTACATACAAAAATTTCTCAGTATCTATACATTGCATCATTTATGTGTGTTGGTTCTTTAACCTATCGGACAACTTCGCGTTACTGACCCAGGGTTCGTATCTTTCAGGGTAGCAACAAAGCCTAAAACTATCGGCCCTTCTAGTGAACCAGAAGGCAACACATCACACAGAATGTACTGCGTAGTCTCATCCGAGATAGATTTTATGGGTGGTTATAAGACTCGGGTGTTTATAGCCTAGGATTGAATAGGAGATAGAGGGTCCACATTATGAGCTACTATTTATTAACTGTATTACAAATTACTGTTATCTGACCTTCAGAATTAAGCGGTGCAACAGAAATGAACTAAACAATATAATAACTCATTCATTCATCGCATATAGTATTTAACTAACAACAACAAACAAAGAGATGCATGCATTCATCACATTACATAGGTACTACTGTGGTTCACCCCCTCCCGGGGCTACGTCCCTAAAGATTTGGCTCTTGGCTCTCTTATTATGATAGTTCTGCAATTCGCGAGCCTCGCGCTTACAATTCTTCTCAAATCGACAAGATCTTTGTGAGGCTAACTAGATCGTACTAGGCTCCTCAGCCTATGATTTGATCCTCGAGGTCTACCTCCCACTTAGCTCTCTAGTTCCAAATAATTCTCTTATCAACATATTACATAAATGGAAGCTCAACCTTCGCAAAATCTATGAACTTTTGAATCTTTGATCTCTCAAACTCTCTAACTCTTTAAACAACCTCTCTTTGATACCTGCTTGCCTATATTTATATCTATCAGGCTCTTCAGTCATTTCCATAAAAACTCTTACCAAAAACCCTAACTCTTTTGTCATTAGGTCTTCCTTCTCCACATGCATTCGCTGCTTCCTTCTAGCTTTCGCCTCCTTCTTGCATGCGTGCGTGTTGTTCTTCTTGCTAGTTGTCACTTTCCTCCCGCATGCTTTCTTTCCCACGATTTCTCTTCCAGCTATCATTATTCTTCGTGCACACCTTATTTCCCATGATTCCTCTTCCAGCTGTCATTCTTCTTCATGCACACCTTCTTTCCCATTTCGACCTGCTGCAAATAGGCTCCCAACACTGACATGTCAGGCATCCCGAGTCATCTAATCTTTTTGAGCTGCGTCGATCTCTTCAGTGATCATATGGAACTTTTCCCTTAGCTTTGTCACTGTTGTCAATTCCTGCGCGGTCTTTTGCTTAATGGTTTTGATAACCTAAATGGTCACTTCGTCGCTCAGTAGCCCTGCGCATTTTTCCTGGGTCTGCGCCATCTATGCTCTATCTGCTTATGCCTGTGAAAGTACTTCTGCCACTCGTTCCTGTAACAGTTCTATTTGAGCCTGTCGCTCCTGCTTTTGTGTCTGCACAGTGATGTGTTCTGTGTGCATCTTCTTCAACTCTTTCATACCCTTTATGTGTTCTGGGATCGGTATGATATTTTTCTTCTAATTGAGTTATTGGATCATTGCGTTGATCCTTTCCTCTTTATGGTCCCAGCGTTGAAACTATGGATCCTCCTCCAGTCTTGTCCAAAGTTGCGTCGCTTTGTCAAACAAGTTAGTTGTTGTGCTAACCTGTTTATCCATCTCCTATATTTGCATTGTTGTTGCCTGCTTCCTTTTCTCCTTTACTGCTGGTGGATTCGTTGGTGTTAGTTGTTCTCGAAGATCCCCGATCTCCTTCTAGTATTGTGAAATTGCCTGCGCAATCTGGTCGATCTTTTCTGTGGTTGGGATTTCGTTTCCCTCCGCGGTGTTTGGAATTTTCCCAAAAATTTATCCCACTCTGTTTTCCAACTCGTTCATGTGTTCCATCTCCTTCTGATTTTTTGATTTGGCCTACCTGTACTCTTTTTCTAGCGCTTCCCGCTACTTCATTGTTTTCTGTAGCTCGACTAATTTCTTATGTGCCCAAGACTACATCTCATGGTTTGTGCAATGCCCTTGATGGAATCCGTGTCAAGACCAATTGAATGTGGTCCAAATCCTTCAGTGGTGTCTATCCCACTATTTAATCCATTTGCAACATGTTTGGTTTTATGTGGACCGTTGTGGATGCGTGTGGCATTGGAAGAGTTGGGTCTCATTCTTCGATCTCCATTCTTTCATTGGTTTTTCTTGTCAACTGCTTTATGCCTCTACTGCTACTTGTGCTCTGGGATTATTTGAGTGTCTTAAGGAGCTACCTTATTTCTACCAACTCTTTTTGTAGCTTATCCCTTTGATGTGCTGCGTGGTTGAAGTCTTCAGCCAGACAATCCTGGACCATTCTAGAGATCATTTCTCCATCATCCTCAGTTATTGCTAGGTCTGGTGATGCTCATTGTGCCTTTGATTTCTTTCCTGCACCTGCGGCCTATTCAGTTGGTCTCTTATTTCCAATGGGCTATTGAAAAGGTCCAATATTTAAGCAACGCCTCAGGGAAGACTAAAGAGGTCTAAGATTTAAGCAGCACCTCAGGGAAGACTGCATCCATATCACCTGAGCGAGGAGGTGATGGTGATGTAGAAGCTATGAAGGACAAAGAATCTGAACAAAATAAAATCGAAGTAACACTACCCAGAGATGAGGCTGACGCCTTGAAGAAGAGGAAGGTTTCTCCCCTGAAACCTTCTTCCTGGAAGAAATCAAGAGCCACCGTGACCAAGATGCAAACTACACTTACTCTTGATGACTTTGACTTCATCATAGCAGCTCTAAATGACCCTTCACTAAAAATCACGGAGAAACAAGGAGCGAAGCAGGAGGAAATGTATGATAGAAATGAGGTCGAGCTCTGAGGGGTACAATAGGCTATGCAGTCCAGTCGCATATTCTCCACTGCGCCCCTACCATCAGGAGAACAAGAATTGGGAGATGAGCCAACCCAACTCCGTCACGTAGAAGATGCAACTGAAGCTTGCCTTCGACGAGCACAATAGAAAATAGAACAAGCCACCCAAGCTTTGACACAAGTACAAGGAGTACTTGTAGAACAATGTCGAGTTGCAGAGAAGGAGAAGATTTATCTCTAGAGAAAGTTTGACGATGAGAAACTGCAAATGCCACAAGAATAGGAACAGTTGCTCGCAGGGAAACTCGAGGTAAAAGAAGGAGTTCACAGAGAACTTCTCTCTGTGACAGGTTGTGAGCCATAGGAATAAGACCAGGTTGAGCATCAAGTAGAGAAGCTCACATAGGCCATCCCACAACTACAACAAAGAATAACATATTTAGAGCTCCGCCTAGTGCCCAAGACTCCGCAGGACATAAGAGATCAAAGAGAAGCGATTTCCAGGAGCGAAGTAAAGAGAATAAAGGCTATTTCCATGGAATTGAAGCAACTTAGTGATCATAGTTCCCATACATATGAGAAGATCACTGAGAATCCATAATTGAAGGCACTATAATCATAGCTCCAGGAAGTAAAGTATCAAGAAGAGACAATACAGGCGCAGTTGAAGCCCCTGTCAGTTGTGGAAAGAATGAAACTATCCCAGGAGCAGCGCACTTCCCAGTAGTAGGTTCACACCGTTTAGAGAAAAGTCATGGAAGTGACTCAAAGACTTCAACCTGTATAGGATGAGGCTTACCAACTTTTCATAGAGATCGAAGGTCGAGGAGGAGAACTGGAGCAAGTTGTTGGTGCAACAGAACAACGTCTAGAAGGACCAGTGAATGAGGTAGTCCTCCAAGAGTTCACTGAATAGGAGGTCATGGCACAACAACAAGTCGAAGCAGCTCGAGCCAAGGTCGAGGATTTCGAAGAAGAACTACCTAGATCAGAGTGACTCGAGACGAGTCACAGGTGAGTGTTGTGGGCCTGTTGGCCCCTGACCAAGTTTTGGGAGATCCTTGGTCAAGTTTGACCTATTTTGGGACTTCGACAGGCTATCGAAGGAGGAGCGCAAGATGAAGTAGAGATCGTGGGATCTCGACCCCTTTTTGGGTCCTTTTTGGGGTTTGGGATTATGCAATGTGTATGGGATGTCGGCCCACGGGTTTACCCATGTTTAGGCATATATTGTAAAGTATAAATAGATGTCTAGGCAATGTAAGGAGGGGAATATATGTGATGTTAGGCCAATGTGCTAAGTTCTAGTGATCGATCTATGTGATCTAAGGATTGTAAGTGCTCTATGCATACTGTGTGAAGCTTGAAGAGCTGAGTGCAAGTGACTGTAGAAGGCTTAATGCTGTAACCTAACTCGGGGAAGGAGGATCTAGTGAAGTGCGAAGATATCTTGTCCTATGCAGAGTAGGGTTTTTGAGGATCTGTGCATGTAAATGAATAACAAAAGATAACAAAAGAGAAGAAGAGTTGGTGGATGTAGTCCCGGGGGGTGGTGAACCATGTATATGTTGTGTTGCTCTGCTTTGTGCAATGTGTTGATGTGCTTATATAATGTGCTGAGTGATTTAATATACATGAATGATTTGTCAATTCTTAGTGCTTAATAATATGGATGGATGTTAGATCTGACTAATATACATATGATTAGTGCTAAATCTGTTAAGACCTGATCTATTTCATCATGCTAAGTGTTGTTAGATGCTAGACCTGGTTGGATACTATGATGATCTCTAATTAGGGATTGTCTGCGCTATTACCAAGAACTAAATGTTGATGAATGTTTACTGCTAAGTGATCTGTTAAATTTTAGAATCACATATCTATGTCCCAGATAAGCTTGTAGACATCTGAGTCCTACAACCACCCCTACCTCTACCTCGGGTGAGACTTCATCTGCTTCGCAGGTGCTACCGAAAGTGTCGGTAGTTAGGGTTTTGTTGGTGCGTTGTTGTAGCATTGAACCCTAGGTATACCCCTATGTGAACAAATGGTTCCGTTGTCGAGACCCAAAACTGTGATTGTTGGGAACCGAGAAATAAGAATCTTTGTGCAAAGATCTGACCCAAAATTCTGAAATCTCTGTGCGTAGATATGTCGCTCTAGTGCGCAGTACTCTACTTAGTTTGTCAATATCTGTGCTAAAGAAAATAAGTCTGATATGAAGAAAAGAAGTAAGATATGAACGCTTTGTGCTTTGATAAAGGTAAGAATAGTGAAATTTTTTAGATCTGGAAGCTTTGTGTTCTGTAGAAGTAAGATTAGTGGAAATTTTTGTTTCTAAAGTATGGATCTAGGCATGTTTGATAAGATTTTTCCTAGATTGAAAAATAGGGAACTGACAGAGGAAAGAAGATTGGATATAAGTAGATATTATAAGAATAGTGAAAAATATGTTATACCTATGTATAGAAAGAATGTTTGGACTAACAAATGGATGAAGGATCCTAGATTTTTTTTTTTGCAGGTTAACTACTATGATCCTAGTGACCAATACATGAAACGTTGGGGGTCATTTAAGAGAAAGAGGGGATTAAACCTTTGTTACAGTTGCATAAGACTGGGACATCTAGATAAGGAATGCCCTGGTAGAAAACCTAGTTGTCTCTGTGGCAAATCTATGGACCATGAAGTTTTGGATTGCCCTAAAATAATTACTCAGCTCGAAAGGATGAATATGAGACAAGAATACCACGAGCAAAGTCAAGAAACTGAGATTATGGAAGAACCCCAGAAAGAATCAAAGAATGTATTTCTACAGATGAAAGAAACCCTGAATGATCACCGACATATCAGTTTATCAGAGGTATTCAAAGAAAAATAATGCATTGGAGCAAGAATAGGAGACTTTGACATTGACTGTGTTCTGGATGAATAAACACAAGTGAATATCATGACAAAAAGAACTTGGGAAACTTTAGGGGAGCATGCTATGATTCCTTCATTAGGAGGAATAGGACTATTCAGAGGAAAGTTGATAAACCTATGTGGAAAGATTACCCAGATATCTATGAGTGCCAAGGGAACTTCAACAAAGGAAGAATTTGAAGTTGTTAAATTTATTGAGGATAACACTCCATTTACTATGTTTCTCAAAAAACCTTGGATTGAAAGAGATCATGCCAGAAGGGAAGAAAAATAAGTCTTAGAACAAAAGAAGCAAGAGCTAAAATATTTCATGACTAGGAGGATCGCACACTTGATTGAAGAACTCAGATCGAGCAATAATGTTGAGGATAAAACAAACTTATGGTGATGTCGAGATAGGTACGTGAGGCTACAAGGTAGCATCTATCCAGAGTGGTGCAATGTGCCTTTCCTATCAGCTGATCACAGGCAAGCTAGTTCACAAGAATAGACCAACACAAGTGACTGGATTCGTAGTCGACCTCACAGGGAAGTGTATCGAGGGACTACAGATGAACTGGGTGTAGTACCTTGTAAACCATCTAGATATTGATTGCAGAGAAGCACAAGACCAAGGGTACGAGTTCCACTTTAGTTGGTTGCTTATAATAATTGCTTTCATCACCTGGGAGCTACCAGAAGGTGCCACTTTTTTGGAGATTAAACCCTTCGAACCACTGGCCGCGAAGTTCTATATGCTATTGTACTCCAGTGACATGAACAAGTAGTGGTAGTCCAATGTCGTCTTCCACACTTATTACAACCAATTGAAGAATGCAATCTAGTCTACACTGCGTCTCACCCAAAACACACTTCATAGGTTTAGAACTTTGATAAAATTCAGCGCAGACCATGCGCTGATGAGAATAAACAATAGCTCTAGTCATACTACAAGTTGACGGAAGAAGACTTGGAGCAGATTGCCAAGGAATGGTCAACAAACTTCCTTGTTGCAGTGGACCCCGCAGAAATGTCCGAAGTGGAAAGCCCTGAAGCTATGCTGGATACACCTAGACCAAACAATACTAAGAAGGATGATGAAGTTCAAGATATCCATAGCACAACCATGAAGACTACTTCAATATCACCTGTGCAGGGAGGTGATGGTGAAGAACTAGGTGGCACAGAGGTTGAACAAAACAAAGGCGAGGTTACTCTGCCTAGAGAGGAGGATGATCCCACTAAGAAAATGAAGATTTCTCCATCAAATCCCTCATCACGAAAGAAAACTAAGGCCACCTGGACTACGTTTAAGACTACCCTCACACCAGACGACTTCGACTTCTTAATCATTGCACTGAATGATGTTTCACTAGGGATCGTAGAAAAGAAAGAAGCGAAGCAGGAGGAGGTATTCAGCCGAATCAAGAGAAAACTTCAAGAAGTGCAGTAGGCACTCCAGTCTAGCCGATAATTTTCTACTGCACCCTTGACAATTGGAATAGCAAGAACAGGCGATGAGCCCACCCAATTACACCAGATCACCAAGAAAGTCGAAGCTCACCTTTGACAAGTTCAAGAGGACACAGTACAAGACACCCAAGATTTTATACAAATACATAGCGCACTTGTAGAACAACAGAGTAAGGCAGAACGAGAAAATATTTCCTTGCAAGCGAAGTGGGATGAGGAAAAAGAACAGTTACAACAGAGCAAGGACCAATTGCTAGCAAAGCAACTTGAAGTACAAGAAAGGGTTCACAAAGAACTTCGCTCTGTGATGGTCATAGAAGTAAATATTGAAGATCATTTCCCACAACAAATTCAGTAGCGCATCACAGTTCTGGAACTTTGTACAATGCCCGAGACTCCTCAAGAAATAATGGATCTAAGGGAGGCAACTTCCCGTAGTGCAGTTGGCTGATTAAAAACCTTTTCCTTGGAATGCAAACAGCTGAGCACTAGAAGCGCCTAGACTTATGAGAACCTCACAGAGAATCTAGAGGTGCAGGAATTGGAGGCATAACTCCAAGAAGCAAAGAAACACGCAGACACACTACAAGCGCAACTGAAGGCCTTGACCCCAGTCCAAATAATGAAGAGGTTTGCAGAACAACACACCACCCAACAACTGGTGCACATGCTGCAAAGTAAAGTGATGGAAGTCTCCCAACGACTTCAACCAATATAAGAAAAGGCATGCCAACTATTCACTAAAGTTGAAAGCCAGGGAACCGAGCTTGAACAGGTTGTCATCACCATAGAACAATGCCTGGAAAGGATAATAAATGGCGCAGTGATCCAAGAGTTCACTGAGAAAGTGGTTGTCGCACTGCAGCATGTCGAAGTAGTTCGAGCCAAGATAGAGGCATTCAAGGCGAAATTGATAAGACCAGAGTGACTTGGGATGAGTCACAAGTGAGTGTTGGGGGCCTATTGGCTCTTGACCAAGTTTTGAGGAACACTTGGTCATATTTGATCATTTTTGGACTTCGATAGTTGGTCAAAGATGGAGCGCAATGCGAAGTAGAGATCGTGGAAGCTAGACCCCTCTCTTGGGTCCTTTTGGGTTTTTGGGGGTAATGTAATGGGTATGGGATGTCGGCCCATGGGTTTACCCATGTTTATGCCTATTTTGTAAAGTATAAATAAGTATCTAGGCAATGTAAGAGAGGATGAAGATAAGCTAAGTTATAGTAAAGGCTTTTTGTATATTGTGACCAACTTGCAGAGATGAGTGCAAGTGTTGTAAGTGATGAGTGCACGGATTGTAAGAAGGCTCTGTGCTAGATATACTCGGGGAAGGAGGATCTGGCGAGGTGCGCGCAGATCTCCTGTCATATGCGGAGTAGAAGTATGAGTTATGTGTTGTAACCTGATTGACGAAAGCTAATAAATAAGAAGAAGACTTTGTGGACGTATCCCCAAGGTGGGGGTGAACCACAATAACTCTGTGTGTTGTGCTTGGTGCTTCGACCTAATGTGTTGGTCTCTTTCCATGTGTTGTGCTTGATATTATTATGCTATGTGTTTTTCTATGATAAACTTAGATAGATCCACTTTTCTTTGTGCTTCTTAGATGTGTGGGTGTAGATCTCATAGATATGAAAGTGTTAAGTGCTAGACCTATTTTTTTGTTGCTAAGTGCTAACTTAACCTAGATATAAGTGAATGTTGCGGTGCTCTGTGCCATCTATGGAGTTCCATAAGCATTAAATACTGATGAATGATCTATGCTAAAGTGCTTCCTAATAGTAAGAATCACAAATATGTGTCCCAGCTAAGGTTACAAACACCTGAGTCTTGCAACCACCCCTACCTCTACCTCGAGTGAGACTTCATCTGCTTTGCATGTGTTGCTGAAAGGGACAGTAGTTAGGGTTTATTTGGTGCGCTGTTGAAGTGTTGAACCCTGGATCTTCCCTTGTGCCAACACTCCCTATCTCTCTCTAACTTCGTATCTCCTCCCATTCATCTCTCTCACTTTCTCCCTCCCTCCCTCCTTCTCTCTTTCTCTACCCCTCTCTCTCTCTATCTCCCTCTTGCTTACTCTATCTATTACCCCCATTTTTCCCTCTCTCCTAATATACTTGTTTCCCTCTGTCTGTATCCCCTAATCTCCCCCCACTTTCTCTATTTACCTCTCTCTCCCTCCCTCTCTCTCTCTACCCCATCCCTCTCTCTCCATATAACTCTCCACCTCTCTCTCTCTCTCTCTCTCTCTCTCTCTGTCTCTCTCTCTCTAGGACCCCTTCTCTATACCCATATATCCCTGAATCCATCTATTCATCTCTCTCTCAGCCCCTCTCTTCCCCTATCTCTCCACCTTCCTCCCTCTCCCTACCTCTCTCTCTCTCCATTTGTCATTCCCACCCCATATCTCCTTCTCTCTCTCTCACACTCACACACACACACATACCCCTCTTCCCATCTCTCCCTCCCTCCCTCCCTCTCTATTTCTCTCATCTACCCCTCTTTCCTACACTCCCTATCCCCCTATATCAATTTCTCTCCCCCTCTATCAATATCGAGAGAGAGAGAGAGAGAGAGAGAGAGATGAAGAGAAGGAGCGAGAGAGAGAGGTAGATAAAGGTAAAGAGAGAGAGTGGGGGAGAGTGGAGGAGAGTGGAGGAGAGATAGGGAAAGAGGGAGAGAGTGAGAGATGGGAGGAGAGGAGGGTAGAGAGAGGGAGAAAGAGATGGGGGGAGTGGGGGAAGGAGAGAGAGAGAGGGAGAGAGGGAGGGAGGGTGATATGTGTGTGTGTGTGTGTGTGTGTGAGAGAGAGAGAGAGAGAGAGAGAGATATGGTATGTGAGTGAGGGAGGGATGGAGAGAGAAAGAGAGGGAGGGAGAGGGAAAGAGAGGGGGAGGGAAGAGAGAGGGGATGGAGAGAGGGATAGATGTGTGTGTGAGAGATAAATAGATAGAGGGGGATAGACAATGATAGATAGATAGAGGAAGAGAATAATATAAAGGGAGGGGGGAGAGATATATGGTAAGGGAGAGAGAGAGAGAGTGAATGAGAGAGAGGGGTAAAGAGGAAGAGATAATGAGGGAATAGATAAGGGTGGAAGGAAGAAAAAAAAGAGGAAGATAGAGTGTTACAATGAGGGAGGGAGAGATGGATAAGGAGAGAGACAGACAGAGAGAGATAGAGGGATCTAGATAATGGTAAAGAGAGAGTGAGGGGGGCGAGTGGAGGAGAGAGAGGGAAATAGGGAGAGGGTGAGAAATGAGAAGATGTGAGGAGAGAGAGAGAGAGAGACAGAGAGAGAGAGAGAGAGGGGACGATGCGTGTGTGTGTGTGAGAGAGAGAGAGAGAGAGATGGGGTGGGCATGAGGGAGGAAGGGAGAGAGAAAGAGAGGTATGGAGAGGGATCAAGGTGGAAAGATATGGGAATAGAGGGGGAGGGAAAAAAGAGAGGAATTTAGCTAGGAATGGAGGGTTGGAGGGGAAACAAGAAACATAGATAGAGTTAAAGAGAGATAAGGGAGAGAGATTGAGGGGTAGAGAGAGAGAGAGAGGGTGAGAGAGAGAGAGAGGGATATATAAGGAAGAATGGAGAGAGGGGTATAAGGAGAGGTTTGGAGAGATACAAGTAGGACAAACAGTGGGAGTAACAGAGAGAGAGAGGGAGAAGGGAGAGAAATATATGGAGGGAGATA